>JAGFNQ010007506.1:448070-645018 GCA_024364735.1 Boesenbergia rotunda
TGATGCTCCCTACTCTCACATTACCTTAGATATATTGCACTCATATTTCTTTAGGCAACCCCAGGTCCGACGCTTTCAATCTGTCGAATTAGAGGTCCAGGACTACGCTCTATACAGGGTCGTAGTCCGATGTATTTTGCCATTATCCACCAGGGACGTCACCACTATGCGACCATTCCACGCCTTTCTCCTGTACGCCTTGATTCACCAGCTAGACATCGACATAGGACTTCATATGTTTCATGCTATCCTACACGCATCCAGTGTTACCACGCAAGGGTGGGTACGCACACCCTACTGCCACATCATCACATCCATATTACATCACCACGGTAGAAACATTACCGAGGGAGAGATGGCCGCTTTGACCGATTACGATGAGATAGGCTATAGAAACTTCGCCCTAGCCGATATAGAGGTGTCCGGTACCGGGGTCTTGTCCTGGAGACGTCAGAGAGCAGCTCCCCAGATCGACTCAGACGAGGAGGTCGACGTCGACGTTGGAGATATTGCTGCAGCAGCCCGAGCACACATCGACGAGCCCGCTCCACCGACACTTTATCAGAGAGTGACACATTTAGAGACAAAGGTTCAGAGTCTCCGAGAGGAGGTCGAAGCCTACCACCTAGAGCAGATGGAAGCTCGTCGAGCCGATCGAGAAGTGGCTGACGCACGATTCATTGAGATAATGGCACGATTTGATGCATGGCAGCCTGGCCCGTCTGATCATCCCGGTCCTTCGTCTTAGATTCACATAGCATTGTACCTACTTGGCTGCCCCTACTTAGTAGGGTTGACTTGTGTTTGACTGTTTGACTATGTTGAACTTTGAGTACCTGTTGACTAGCTTATGATTACTGGTTTTTATCAATTCGGCAGTTAGGATTGTGTTCTGTAGAATAGAGTAACTCAATTTTTTTCTGCTGTACTTGATTTTAAATTTAGTTTCTAAAAATAAAATTTTTGAAAAACTGTTCTACTTAATTTCAAAATCAGTCTGTTTTAAATATTTTTTGACTTAGTTTTATTTCAAAACTACCCCTTTCAAAACTAGGGATTTTTCGAAAATGAACTTAGCCTAGGCCCTAACCCTAGAACTGCATGCACCTATAGACTTAGAAGCCAGCATCTCACAAGCACCTTAGGGTAATTTTGGTTGATAACCTAGAAAGGGTTGAGATGCTTAGGTCTTTGCCTTAATTCAAGATGCTTTAAGTCAGTGCATCTGCAGTAATTGGGGCACTAAATACAACTCTTACAGTAATCTAGTTAAGTGTCAAGTTTAGAAAATCTAACTTGAACAGAAACACTTAACTTGACTAACCCTAGTGAAAGCTACTGCTTATAACAGTTAGTAAGTAGCTAAATGGGTTAGACAGGTCCCTAAAAATTTTTTTTCTGATTTGGTCTAAGTCTAATTTTCTTTTCTATTTGGTCTGATTTGGTTCAGTACAGCAAAATCATATGAATATTTTTTGTATGAAAGTCATTTCTTATGCAATTTAGCTGTTTTTGATATATGGCAAAGGGGGAGAGATAAGAAAAGAGAGAGAATTCAAAATTTTTTAAAATTTTTCAAACTCTCAAAATATTTTTTTCAAAAAGTTAGCTACTTTTCAAAGCAATGTTTTAAAAAAAAACACGTAGCTACTTGTCAAAGTTTTTTCTACTTAAGATTATTAAGCACCAAGTTTTTAAGTGTTGAAAGCTTAAATTGTTCAAAACGTGTTAAGTTTTTAAAACTTAGAAGTTTTCAAATCCTACTAATTAGTTTTCGAAAACTTATGAGTACTTTAAACTTAAGACTTCAAATTTGTTAAGTACTCATGCTTTCAAATGTTTTTTTCAAAACTTAAGTTAACAAAAGATTTCCAAGCACCGAAAAATCTTAAGTTTTCGAAATGGAAAATCATTCTAAGTAAAGCTTAGGACCCCACGTGTTTTTGAAAAATCTAGGGGGAGATTCCTTCCAGGGGGAGGGAACAAAAGTTAATGCTTTGATTAAACTTAACTTTTTAAACTTGGGTTGCCATAAATCAAAAAGGGGGAGATTGTTGGTGCAGAAAGCACCAAAGTCAAACCTGTGTTTTGATAATGGCAACAGGGTTCAAAAGTTAAGTCTTAGTTGTTATCTAATATATTACTCTAGTGTACAGGACAAAAATCCTAGCGAAGGAATGCTAGGCACTGGCGAAGGAATGCCAGGACAGAAGCCCTAGCAAAGGAATGCTAGGCACTGGCGAAGGAATGCCAGGACAGAAGCCCTAGCGAAGGAATGCTAGGCACTGGCGAAGGAATGCCAGGAAAGAAGCCCTAGCGAAGGAATGTTAGGCATTGGGCGAAGGACAGCTCGGCATCCAAGACCTAGCAAAGGACCGTCAGGCAAAAGTACAACCAGAGGAACGGTTGGCATCAGATAAACTCTCCCGAGAGGAGTAGGTGGGGACGCGTTCCCCGTCGAGGGAACAGTAGGCGTCGGTTCGACCTAGGGCTACATTTGGGAGGCCCAAAGTCAGAACCAAGACAGCTAAGGCTGTATAAAACAACAAATTAATGCTTTATATTGTTTTCGGACTAACCCTGGATGCAGGACCAAAGGAACGTGTGTCTGCAGCTCAGAGAGCCTCAAAGGAGTGAGGTAGCAGTTGAGTAGGGTGCCCTAAGTGTCCAAGGCACCCCCAAGGTGAACAATAAACAAGTGAAGCAAAAAGGAGCTTCGGCTGACTACTAGCCGGGGCGCCCTCAGCAGCGAGGGCGCCCTCAACAGCCAGGGCGCCCTCAGCAGCAAAGGCGCCCCGCGCCCATGTCAGCAAAGTCAAACACCCTTATCCAGCCGAGAAGCCAGCGCGGAAAAAGTCAAGCAAGGCGCCCTCAGCGTCCAGGGCGCCCCCAGGGTCAAACCTCATCCCTATTCGGGTGGGATAAAGCTTGACCGAGAGGATTAGGGATCGCTTGACATGTGGCAGGGCGCCCCCGACGTCCAGGGCGCCCCGAGGTGCTATAAATAGCCCCCAACGCCCAAGCTTCTCAACACAACTTCTGAATCAACATTTCTACGCTCTTCTGCACTCGCGCTTCGCCTCGTAATCCTTCCAACTCGTGCCGACGACGTCCCGCTGCTCAGAAAAAGTCGATCTACCCCGGACGTCGGTAAAAGAGTTATTTTAAAGTTTACTATACTTAATTCTAATTCTGTAATCTTTTGTAAACGACTTTGCGCCTGATATAGAATTGCCCAAAGTAAACGGTCAACGACCGTGGGCCTTGGAGTAGGAGTCGACCCAGGCTCCAAACCAAGTAAAAACGACTGCGTCTCTGTGTTATTATTTATCTTATTTTCCGCTGTGCACCTGCTCTTAATTTTCCGAAAAACGAATACCGATATTCACCCCCCCTCTATCGGTTCTATCGATCCAACAGTATCAGGGTGGGTGACTCAAACTTGGTGCAACCACCCTTTGAGAATTTTTTTTTTTGGATTTTTTGAAATTTAATATTTTTTTCTTTCTGCTTGTATTTTCTCGTTAATCAAGATTGGTGCAACACCACTCGATTTTTTCGTTATTATTATTTTTTCTTGCACTGCTAATCCAAGACGTAGTCTTGGGACAAAGTTTTTTTTGTAAAATCTTTTAGTTAAATCTAATGGTCATGCAAGAGGGATATAGCACCGTCAGACCACCCCTCTTCAGTGGAGAAGATTTCTCCTATAGGAAGAGCAGGATGAAAGTCCACCTGAAATCTCAAGTGGACTTGTGGATAATTATCCAGTCTAGACTGGAAATACCAAAAAATTCATAAGGCATGGTGCAACACTATACCGAGTGGGACGACCCACTAAAGAAGAAGATCGAGGTTGACGCAAAAGCGACCCAAACCTTGCAGTGTGACCAGACAAAAGAGGGGATGAACTGTGTTGGACCCTTCAACAACGCGAAGGAGCTCTGGAACAAGCTGATCGAGCTACATGAAGGTACATCTGACACCCGAATCAACAAAAGAGATCTGTTGCTCAACAGACTCTATACGATAAATATGCACGACGGGGAATCAGTAGCTCAACTCCACGCCAAGATCCAGGACCTCATGAACGGGCTGCATACAATAGGTCACAAGGTTGAAAACCGTGACCTAATCAGTTATACCTTGAACTCATTTCCGAGAAACTCACTGTGGGCATCTATGGTGGATGCCTACAAGGTTTACAGGAATTTGTCTGAAATTAAATTAGACGATTTATTTTCTGAGTTAGAATTGCATGAACAGACTAATAATACTTTGGTTAAGAGTGGTATTGCATTTGTTGCAGGTAAAACTCAGAAAAAGAAAATTCAACAAGTACCCGAGTCCGACTCAGACTCAGAATCAGACGACAGTGAAGGGGATCATCCCAAATTGGTCAGGCTATCTCGCTATTACTACAAAGAACTTAAGCACCAAACGAGCAAGAAGAAGTCAAGTCGGAGAAAGGAAGATCCATCAGAACCCTCGACGAGCTCGAAGAGCAAAAGCAACGTCACCTGCTACGGGTGCAACAAAAAGGGGCACTTCAAGTCAGAGTGCCCCAACCTAAAGGAAAACAAGAAGGCACGAAGGAAGAAGGCTCTTCAAGCCACCTGAGATGAATCCTCCTCCTCCTCCGATGAAGAAGTCCCGCACGCAAACCTACTTGCCTTGACCGCCTCGGAAAACGTCGACTCTGGAACAGAATCGGAATCAGACGAGAATGTCAACATCGAAAAACACACAATCTCGGAGGACGGGCAAATCACGGTAAGAGGTTATCCCCAAATCTGAGTTGTACGATTTAATTTCTTATTTATCTCAAAAATTGGCAAAAGCCAACATCCGAGTTGAGAGCCTTCATCAGGAAGTAAAACTCCTAAAAGAAGAAGTTAACTCGAGTTCCTTGACTGAGTCAAATCAAGAAGGAAACTCAACTCAAGTTCTTAAACTTGAGGAAGAGAATTTCTCCTTGAAAACTCAAGTCAAGGAACTCAGAGCTGAGTTGTCTTAGAACGGTTCACTTCGGGTTCCATGGGTCTTGACATGATCCTTGGAAAATAGAAATCCGTTCTCAATCGATCCGGACCAGGTTATCGAACCAAATCGAGACAACGCTCATATTATTCCGTGTTGTACCAACCTAGAACCCGAGTCCAAGCATGGGTCCCTAAGCTGTGTTTGACTAAACAAGCTAGACTAAACCAGTATTGGATCCCCAAGGATAAGATTCACATCTTGCCTAACCCTTATCGAGGCTTCAGTCCAGGGGGAGCCAATATAAAAACCATAGTTATAGTTACATGATTTTTTTTTATTTTCATTGCTTGCTTGCTTGTTTACTTTTTCCTGCAATGTTACTATTATTTTTAGACTTAGGAATAGTTTAAAGACAAAAGATTTATTTAAAATTTGAACAACATAGTATTAGGTGGAGGTGAGATGATAGTACGTTAGGGAAGCCTTTCTAATAAGGTCAAGTAGGGTAAGGCGTACCCTACTTGGTCTGTTTAGGCGGGTGGAACTAGCCGAAGCTACCGATCCAAGACCTAAACTAGTTAGACCAAAAATTTTAATTTGAAAATGATTTTTTCGGTAAAAGACTTTGTCAAGGAAAGGGTTGTTGTTCCAATAAGGCTATGACCAATGAAGTCCTCTGTGCCTCGCCAAGACCTGGAAGCCAATTATCGAAAATGAAATTCAATTGACTATTTGATAAATTTGAATCTAATACAAATTTTAAATTAAATCATAGACTTAACAACTTTTCAAAATCAATAATCCTAACTCAACATTTTTTAAAATTAATTCAATATTTTCAAAATTAATTGTTTTTCAAAAATTTAAACATTTTAAACCTGTCTCACAAAATCCATAAGGTTAAGATGTTTGATAACATTAGATATGGGTGAGACAGACTAGGTAGTGACATTCAATTTAAACTATCCCTACCTCTAATAGATCCAAATCAATACATACTTTATGTATTGGAACATAAAGATTTGGACTAGTAGATGTTGGATAGTGAATGCTCCAGACACATAACTGGGGATATAAATTGAAATTCACCAAAATCAAGTTCAAGAACCTAGGATCAGTAGCATTTGGCAACAATGCTACACTCAAAGTAATTGGGTCAGGTAACATAGAACTTAATTCTGATTTCATTATTAAGAAAGTGCTTTTGGTTGAAAATTTTAAGTTCAATTTGCTTAGTAGTAACCAACTTTGTGATACTGGTTACATAGTTACTTTCACCAACTCTGACTGCCTTATTAGAAACCTTCATGACTCAGAGATAACACTTAAGGGTTCTAGAAAAAACAATGTTTACACTATTAATTGACCTATAGTACCCAAATGCTTTCTGACTCAATTAGAATAATCTAACCTTTGGTATAGGAGATTAAGTCACACTCATATCAAACTGATTTCAAAAATTACTCAACTTGAGTTAATTAAAGGTGTACCTAAAATCAAGAATTTTGAAAATACAATTTGTAACACATGTAAACAAGGCAAACAAACTAAGTTGACTCATAAACCAACCCAATCAGACTTAACCCAAACCACACTTGAGCTCCTACACCTTGATCTATTTGATTCACATGGAGCCAAGTCACTATACGGGAATCGGTACTACTTAGTAATCATCGACGACTACTCTAGGTTTACCTGGGTTAGGTTCCTGAAAACTAAAGATGAAACCTTTAATTTATTTAATGACTTATGCAAAATGATTGAAAATCAAAATGATACTAGAATTAAAAGACTTAGGAGTGATAATGGGGGAGAGTTTGAAAATCAAAATTTTGAGGAGTTTTGGAAAATTAATGGGTATATCCATGTATTTTCCTGTCCTAGAACCCCCCCCCCCCAACAAAATGGGATAATTGAGAGAAAGAATAGAACCCTTTAGGAAGTTTCTAGGACCATGCTCAATGAATACAACCTACCTAACCAATTTTGGGCAGAAGTGGTAAATACGGCATATTATATCCAAAATAGGGTCCTAATTAATAAAAGGCACAATAAAACCCCGTATAAAATCTATTATCATAGATTACCAAATTTACACTATTTAAGAGTTTTTGGGTGCAGGGTTCATATTTTGAACACTAAGGACTACCTAGGTATGTTCCAATCAAAGACAACCCCAGGAACCTTCCTAAGATATTCAACAACTAGTCGAGCTTATACAAACCCACAAATTGAGGAAACTACCAATTTAATCTTTGAAGAAGAAGTTGAACCAAAATTAGATAATCAAAAGTTAAACCAATCAAATCTTGATCACGAAGACAGTGAACCATCAATTGAACCATTAAATGGATTATCACTTGAACCAATAACTGAGGTATCAACTGAACCAACAACTGAACCAACTCAAGTAGTTAAACCAAACACTGAACCATACCGTCCAGCCGGACTTGAGGCTGAACCTAATTCTAGAAGAACAAAGAAACCCAGACTGCATCATCCTTCTGATCAAATTATGGGTGATCCAACCTTAGGAGTTAGAACAAGGTCTTCTTATAGAAATCTTAGTCAGATCATACTTATTTCAAAAATTAAACCTAAGACTATAGAAGAAGCCCTACCTGACCCAGATTGGATTATAGCTATGCAAGAGGAGTTAGCCCAATTTGAAAGAAACCAAGTCTGGGAATTAGTACCTAAACCTGAGGTAAAATCTGTTATAAATACTAAGTGGGTTTTTAGAAACAAATTGAATGATCAAGGGGAAATTGTTAGAAATAAAGCCCGCCTAGTAGCTAAAGGGTTTAGTCAAGTCGAAGGGTTAGACTATGATGAAACATATGCCCCAGTAGCCAAACTTGAATCAATTAGAATGTTATTAGCTTTTGCAGCCCATAGAGGATTTAAACTTTATCAAATGGATGTCAAGTCTGCTTTTCTTAATGGGTTCAATAAAGAAAAAGTTTATGCAGGGAAACCCCCAGGATTTGAGGACTTAGAGAAACCTGAATATGTATTTAAACATAGAAAAGCACTTTATGGGTTGAAACAAGCACCCCGGGCTTGGTATGAGCGCTTATCAACCTATTTAATTTCTAAGGAATTTAACCAAGGTCAAATTGACTCCACACTATTTGTTAAAATCTTAGAAAAAGATATTTTTATTGCACAAATTTATGTTGATGATATAATATTTGGATCTACCAATTCTAATTTTCAAAAAGAATTTGTCAAAATCATGGAGAGCGAATTTGAAATGAGCTTGGTAGGTGAGCTCAACTTTTTCTTAGGGATACAAATAAAACATACCAGAGATGGTAATTATGTTCACCAATCCAAGTATGCTAAAGAATTAATGAAGAAATTCAAAATGGATAATTCTAAAAGCTTAAGTACCCCTATGGCTACTAATGTCAAAATTGATATTGACCCTGAGGGTAAACGGGACTTAAAATTATACCGGAGTATGATTGGTAGCCTACTATACTTAACTGCTAGTAGACCTGATATCTTATTTTCTGTAGGAATGTGTGCTAGATACCAAACTTGTGCTAAGGAATCCCACTTAGCAGCCCTAAAAAGAGTTCTAAGATACATTAAGGGTACCCTAAATGTAGGGATTTGGTATCCTAGGACTTGCAGTTTGGAATTATCAGGATATTCTATCTCTGATTATGCAGGTTGTAAATTAGATAGGAAGAATACAAGTGGAAGTTGCCAGTTGTTAGGAAATAGTCTAGTTAACTGGTGTAGTAGAAAGCAACACTGCGTAGCCTTATTCACAACCGAAGCAGAATATGTTGCCCTAGGAGAGTGTGTGGCACAACTTTTATTGATGATGCACACTCTTAAGGATTTCCATCTAGACTACACCCAAACTAAAGTGTTCATTGACAATGTTAGTTCAATCAATTTAACTAAGAATCTAATTCATCACTCCCGAACCAAACATATTGAAAATGGACTTAGCTTTTTTTCAAAAAAACTATTCCCTTCAAAACTAGGGTCTTTGCGCAAATGAACTTAACTTAGGCCTTAACTCTAGAACTGCATGCACCTATAGATCTAGAAGCCAGCATCTCACAAGCACCTTAGGGTGCTTTGATTGATAACCTAGACTGGGTTGAGATGCTTAGGTCTATGCCTTGATTCAAGATGCTTTAAGTCAGTGCATCTGCAGTAATTGCGGCAATAAATATAAATTGAACAACAATCAAGTTAAGTGTTTAAGTTTGGAAAAACTAACATGATCAGATCACTTAACTTAACTAACCCTAGTAAAAACTACTATTTTATAACAGATAGTAAGTAGCTAACTGAGTTAGATAGGACCCGAAAAAGTTTAGATTAATTGATTTGGTCCTTTTTCTTGCTTGAATTCACTAGAGTTGGTTCAATACGGATTTACAATTTCTTTTAACTAACTCTAACTCGAAATTCACTTGCAATGCTTATTTTTTTTGATATATAGCAAAGGGGGAGAGAAAAGAGGAAAAAAAATTTCTGTTCAAATTTTTTCTTTTTCAAAAAGTAAAGTAAAATTTTTAAGTGCTTCAAAAAAATCTCTAAGTGTCTAAGTACTTTCAAAATTTTTCTATGTAATTTCAAAATTTTTCTAAGTAACTTCAAAAATTCTAAGTGTTTCAAAAAATTTTCTAAGTGCATCTTTTTGCAAATATTGCAAAGTAGAATTTTCCTTAGCAAACAAAATTTGTCTGAGCAAAAACCTTTTGGATTTTTTTTGGCAAATGTTTCTACGGGAAGTTTTTCTTAGTGAACAAATTTTTGCAAAAACTTGTTAAAGATTTTTCCAAGTAAAAATGTTTTTGTGCATAAATCATTTTCCAAGCAAATTTTTCTAAGTGTGCAAAAATTGAAAATTTTTAAGGGAAATTTTGGCTAAGTAATTTTTTTTTAATTTTTCTTGCAAAGCCTTTTTATGCAAAAGATTTTTAACAAAAGTTAGGCTTGCAAAACATTTCCAAAGTGGAAAATAGTCTATGTATAAGAAGTTTTTGTGAGTACAAATACTTTTGCTCTAGTTTGAAAAATACTTAGTCAAAAACATAAAGCACTTAGAAATTTTACAAAAACATCATATCATTAAAAGTTTCAAGAGGAGAATGTTTGCTTCAGGGGGAGCTAATTACATATTTTTTATTTCGTAAGATAATCTTGCTTGTTAGATGTGCTATAAATTATTTTTTAAAAACTTAACTTTTTGAACTGTGTTGTCATAAATCAAAAAGGGAAGATTGTTGGTGCCGGAAGTACCAAATCAAACCTGTGTTTTGATAATGCAAAGAGTTTAGAAGTTAAAGTCTTGTTGTGATCTAACAAGGCTAATCAAGTGTGCAGGAAAAGTCCTAGGTACAATAGGCACTAAGTCATGGACGTGGGCTGGGCAACTAAGTCCAGCATAAGGTTGGGCACTAAGACCTGATGAGTGAAGCTAGGCACTATGTCTTGGTCGTGGACTGGGCACTAAGTCCTGGTCGTGGACTGGGCATTGAAGACCTGGTGAGTGAAGCTGGGCACTAAGACCTGATCCGGGGGATTAGGCAAAAGTCCAACCGGAGGAGCCGGTTGGCAAACGGGTAAAATCTCCTGAGAGGAGTAGGTGAGGACACATTCCCCATGGAGGGAACATTAGGCGTCGGTATAACCTAAGGTTCCATTTGGGAAACCCAAAGTCAGAATCAAGACAGCTCAGGCTATAAATCATGATTATATCTATCTTATTTGTATGTTTCTTGTGTTTTGGAACTAAGCCAAGTTGCAAGAACAAAGGGATGGAGGTTTCTGCTCCCAAGCGCTTCAATGGAGTGAGGCGCTCTACTGGGCTAGGCGCTTGTGTTGAGACAGGCGCCCCAGACAAAGGGTGAATTCCAGCCACTTCGAAGCAAGGCCTAGACTACAACAGAGGTGCCTGTGTTAACACAGACGCCCCAGTTAGCTCAGGCGCCCTGGTTGAGGGGATAAGCGCTGGCCAAGTCTGCGGATTGAGGTTCGCGCAGAGAAGGCCACGTGTCAGGCGCCTCCTTCAACACAGGCACCCCAGCTACGACTATATAAAGGGGTTCACCCCCTTGACTTCAATAACAATTACTTTCTACGAATTCATTCAAGCGCTCCGCTCCGACAAGCTCCGTGCTCAAGATTCGAGCACCAACGACGACCCGCGACTCCGACATTCTAAAATCTTTCGGTCGTCGGTATAAATTCTTTTTGTTAAAGTGTTGTAATTGTTTTCAATTCTATATTCGGAACTCCAACTTGTAATCATTTTACGAAAATATAAAATTGCTCATCGTAAACGGTCATGGACCGTGGCCCTTGGAGTAGGAGTCCACTGCGACTCCGAACCAAGTAAAAACAAAAGTATTAGCGATTGTTTTTTGCTTTTCCGCTGCGCAATTTCTCTAAGTTTTCCGAAATATTTAACGATCGATATTCACCTCCCCCCCTCTATCGATTCAATCCAATCCCACACTCTTATGCTATGAATTGTATTACAGATATTCAGTAAATGAATTTAAGATCTAATTATATACATAAAGAATATGCAATCAAATATATAGTGAATTTTTATTTATCCAATAATTAGTACATTTCATAATGCGATTGCCTTAAGACATCTCCAAAATATAACACTAACTGCATGTAATGATGTATATATGCATGCTCATATAACCAATACTAAAACTATTTCTAATTTAATAAATCGCAATGGCTCGGTATGAAAAGAAAAACTACCAAGAAAAAACAAACCAAAGTCATTGCAATAAGAAAATACCAAAATCGTTCAATATCAAGTGGGATTGCCAAGCACTTGTTTCTAAGTGAACATGTCCTTAATATGATAACCTAGAAGTCAAAGGAAAGAGATAGTGGGCATAAATAAGCCTATAGACATCTAAAATATAGTGTATAACAACATAGTATAAGGAGACCAAAAGGAGCAGTCTTATGTAATATCATGCACAATCTCTATCATGCCCATGAAGTAATTTATAGTAACTATCTATTTCTTTTGACTTCCTAGTTAGCTGATAGAGGACATATTGTGTCGACTTCCATTGTGTTGCCCAGAGACCATAGTTTATCAGCCCTGCTGAATATCAGAATCTTTAGTTTCTTCTTGGATGGTTTTGGTGCTTCCTTTTCTATATTGTTCGGTTTGCATTCCTTTTTTATCGAACATTTGTGTTTCTATTATAATAGAAATATTGTTGACTTATTTTAGTTTAAGAATGTACACACAAACATACATGCATTAATATTTAGTAACTTAGTAATTTTTATATTGCATCGATACTTGGTTTGACCGAATTGAGTTGTGTTTTTATTCTTGGTTACGTTATCACTAGGGTACTGTCCTATCTAGCAGCCATCTATACCCTTAGGGCGTCACACTAATAATCCAGAATCTAAAATTTTTATTGAATCAAAAGCATTAAAATAGTAACATTCACTAATTATGGAGATGTCCAATGTATTACTAAAGCATATTTGTCTCAAATATCAGAATTGAAAAATTAGTTTAGATTTTGTTAATTTGAATTTGAAAGTAAAGATTTTTTGTTAAATTATCCCAAAACAAAGGTGCTGAATGTTGATTTTATTGAAACTTATAGTCATTTTTCAACTTTGTATAAATTTTGAAAATTTTTATGATTGTTCATGTAACTTTGTGATTTTTCAAGAAACCCTTTCAATAAAACTTTAGAATTTTCAGTGGATTTTATATTTTTTGTGACTTTGACAAATTAGAACTACTAAACAATTAAGAATTGAGTTGATGATGACGATAACTAATTGATTGCATCTTTGTTTAGTTGACTATCAAGTATCTGTGACTATACTAGAGTTTTTTTTCAAAGAAGTTTAGAAATTTATATTTCAACTTATTTTTGGTCATATGAACTTATGTATTAATTTATTTAACGGTTAATTAGAGAAAACTCTCCAATCCCAAATTGGTCTTTACATGCACTCCCCACTTGATAAATTCTTTGCATTCACTCCCTGATGGATTGAGTATAAAAGAGTGAAAACTCAGTATACATTGTAAAAATTTAAGTATAAATTGTTTGAGAATGAGTACTAATTTAAGAATTTGAGTACAAAGTTTCGGTGACCCTTTATTTGAAAATCTTGATGTGGTGATAATAAAAGAGTGAAAACTCAGTATATATTATAAAGATTTGAGTATAAATTGTTTGAGATTGAGTACTAATTTAAAAAAATTTAAGTATAAAATTTCGGTGACCCCTCATGTGAAAATCTTGATGTGGTGGATGCAACCTCACATACTTAAATTTCTAAATTTTATACTTAAATTTCTAAATTTTATACTCAAATTTTTTCAAATAATACTCAATCTAAATCAATTCAAACTTAAATTTTGATGATGTATACTGAAATTTTATACTTAAATTTTGATGATGTATACTGAAATTTTTACTATATACTGAAACAATGTATACTCAAATTTTTTTAAATAATACTCAAATTTCTTAAATTAGTACTCAATTTCAAACAATTTATACTCAAATCTTTACGATTTATACTAAATTTTTACTATTTTATACTGATAAAAAAAATAACACACAAAATTATCTTGTCAATCCCATCAGAGAGTGCATGTAAAGAAATTTTCGGTTGGAGAGTGCATGCAAAGCCCAGTTTGATATTGAGGAGTTTTTCCAAATTTTCCCTTTAAATGTATATGGAAAATAAGAAACATTTTTATGATCAATTTCATGTGTTTTAACTATATTTTTGTGAACTTTTTATGCCCGTCTAAAGGAAAGAATGGAAGAGGTATATGTTACTTAACCACATAGATCAGTATGGTTTTACCTTCCATAATATTTGTTAAACTTTTAAGTGAGTTGTCAGGTTTGATAGCTTTAATAATATTTCTTAAACTTTCATAATATAATGGACTTTAAAATAGGCAACTTTGAGGGCTAAGAAAAAGCTACAATGTTAATCATTTAACTGAGTTATATGAGTTAAGAGATCTATAATTTATCATTTACTTTGTAATTTTTATAAAGCCAAACTATTTCATAGTATTGATATTTTTTATTTACTATCATCATCATATTAATTTTTTATTTTATTAAATTATTCAAATTATCAAGTAAATTTTAGTATTGCCATTGTCAAAAAGTCGACTAATTACTATTAAAAACATATTTTATATTAAAAATTTATATTATTAAAAAATAAAAATGTGATACTATTTTAATACTAAATTAAAATTACCAAACCTGACACTTATACATTGTTAGATTTTGTTTGAATAGTTTCATATTTACTTGTTCATTTCTTCCTTTAATATTTCATTATTTTAGTTGATATTAATATAAAGTATAATGTAGTGTAATATATCCTTTTTTGAAGTATATTATCTCATATCATTTGAATTTAGTAATGCACTTACCAAAATTATATATGTTTAAAAGTATTTTATTTAAGATATATTTATTTCTTATAGATATGATTGATTCTAGTAGTACCTTCCAGGAGGATTGATACAAAGAATACAAGGTTTATTACGATTTCCAATTAATTGATTCTTGGGGAAAAATATGCTTGGTCCTTTTCTTGCAATTTCAACAAGTTGTTTAACTGCATAATAATAAATAGAAATGAGTATTCTTAGTATTTATAATTCGATAATCGAGCACACAAAAATAAATAATTTGTGTAAAAAAACTTAGAGATTTATGTTTAGGTACAATAAATAAAGAAAAGGTGATTATCTAAATCTATAATGTCACTCTAGTCTCATAGCATCTATTATTCCAACACCTTGAGATTTATGTTTACAAATAATGTGTATGAAAATAATAATAACTTACAAAGTAATTCAAAATAATCAATTTCGGTAGGAGCAGGTGCTGGAGCAAACTCTCTGGATGATGTTGTTGGAATAATAAAAATGGATAACATGAAGAAGATAGCTAAGCTAATTTTTCTTGTGTCCATCATCATGTCTTTAATATTAAGATGGATGTGAAACACAAAGTTGATTAGCTTTGAAAGTGAATTGAATAATTTGTCCATTTGGATCTACTATTAATATGGATAGAAACATATAGGTTACTCGAATGTGATAGGGATAACTTACGTTTTATACTTTCAAGGTAGTAAGTTATTTCAAGTATTTAAAAAAAAGTTTATTTTGTATAAAAGTATAATGATAATTTTAATTTTTTTAAGTAACCTAAATGGTAATGAAAAGTATTTATGCCAAAAAAATAACATATAAGACAAATTTCACATTGTCATTTAATTTACATTAAATTATTCAAACCGTAACCCTAAATCCTAAACTCTATCACTGACCTTGTTCTTGAAACCCAATATAGTAAAATGGTATAGCCTATCCTCATGAATAATTACTCAATTCAGAAAAAAATTTATCGTTTATCTTGACTAAATAGACTCCCATTAATATATTATTGGCACAAACAACCTATAGTCAAGGATAACCATGTTCAAATAAAATTTTGGTATTTGATGAATATGTTTTATCAATATATTTAAGGAAGATTATGTATAATCAATGTATTTTATAGATATCAAAATGACGGAGATTATTGATGCAATCAACATCTGGTCAAAGTTAACTAATTTCAACAGGGAGTTCGTGTTATATTTGAGAGTGTCCTAAGAGAATCGTCTTAGATGTTGTATTTTTTATTAGATAAATCAAATTTATTATTTGATTGTGCATAATATATGTGTATGATATTGATCTTAAACTCAATTAATGAATATCAAAACACAATACATATTATGAGAGAAATTGTGATTGGATCACAATTAGTGGGTATCTCTCTATATGTAATTATATAGATATTCAAATAGTCCTTAGTCGACAGAAGTAGAGACTGTTGATGCAGTCTGGCCCGATTGTTGTTTTGGTGTTGACAACGATTTAAGTTTGGTTGAATGAATTGGATTAAGTCCACATGGATCGGGGAGATCGCACGCTAGCATAGGAAAAGACCTAGTGGGACTAGGCACACCTAGCGGCACTAGGTGAAGTCCAGGTGGATCGGGGAGATCACACGCTGGCATGGGAAAAGACCTAGTGGGACTAGGCACACTTAGTGGGACTAGGTGAAGTCCAGGTGGGTTGGGAGATCGCACGCTGGCATGGAAAAAGACCTAGTGGGACTAGGCACACCTAGTGAGACTAGGTGAAGTCCAGATGGATCGGGAGATCGCACGTTAGCATGGGAAAATACCTAGTGGGACTAGGCATACCTAGTGGGACTAGGTGAAGTCCAGGTGGATTGGGGAGATCGCACGCTGGCATGGGAAAAGACTTAGTGGGACTAGGAACACCTAGTGTGACTAGGTGAAGTCCCGGTGAGTGAAGCTGGGCACGGAGTCTTGGTCCGGGGGACTGAGCACGAGTCAGAGAAGGCTGGGAGTCTGTTCTCTTGACTTAGGGTGGAATAGGTCTTGGCTAGATTGGTCTGGTGACAGATCAGGGAGTTGGCACGAACTCCCTGTTGTGGATCGGTCTGGTGACCGATCCAGAGAAGTTTGATCGGTCTGGTGACCGATCAGGGAGAGAACCGAAACATTAGTTGGCCTCTGTTCGGCTCCTGATCAGTCTAGTGACCGATCAGGGAGAGCTTCTGATCGTTCTGGTGAACGATCAATATCGCGAGTTCCGCATTGTGACCGATCGGTCACCAGACCGATCAGGGCACACCCTGATATGTCTGGTGATCGATCAGGCGTGTAGTTCCTGCGGGTTGTGGCAAGCAGAATGTTGGTGACCGATCAGGGTCAGTTCGCGATTCCTCTTTTCTCACTGTGGACTGATCAGGCTTGAGCCTGATCGGTCAGGGCTAACCCTGATCAGTCTGGTGACCGATCAGGATCCTCTCTGATCGGTCTGGTGACCAATCAGTAGCTGTAACATTAATTTGAAATCGATGTCAGACGCTCTGATCGCGTTTGTTTTCTCTGCGCTTTCTCTGATACACTGTGATTTCTTTGTGATACGCTTTGCTAAGCTTCTGATGAGTCTGTAGGTAATATAGGGAGGATTCAAACCATGGAGGAGAGTCAACTGAGGACTTTCCTTGGTGCAGGTTTGTCTGTTTACTCGTTTCAGGTCTCAACGGCTTCTGGAGCACTGCTCGCAACTGACGGAGGCTCAGCTGGAAAGGTCTTCAGTGGACTGAGTGCTCAGGGAGTCAGGGGGTCAGGCTATGGCTTCAGTGAATGCTGATGGAGAGCCTGGTGATGGGAGCAGAAGCTTAAGACGAAGCTGGAAGCAGAGGAGCGGTAGCGGTGAACAGACAGAAAACTTGAGGAGTTTGGCTGGGCTGTGCTTGTGCTCTCTATTGCTTTGTGCTTAAGTGTTTTGTTGCATACTTGTGAGCTTTTTCCTTCTAGTGTCTCGTGAGCTTATCTTGTATCTTCTTGAGACCGATTGTGGAGAGGTTTCTCCACCGAGAAGGAGGCTATCACTATCCGAGGTTCACTGGGGCTTGATCTGCCGACGATCAAGCGATCGCCCACCTCACGGGCACGCCAAGGAGTAGGGGCAAGTTATCCCCGAACCTTGTAAACGATCCCTGTTAGCATTTTGGTTTGTTTTTCATTTCTGCATTTATACTTGTATTATTTTCTTCCGCTGCTGCTGCTAACCCTAAGTGCATAAGTTTTCTAAGAAGCTAAGTTTTGTGTCTGGCTACATTCACTCCCCCCCCCCTCTCTAGCCATCCAAGCACCAACAAGTGGTATCAGAGCTTGGGGCTCTGTTCAAGCGGCTTAACATCCAAGAGTCAACAACGATGGGTTTGAGGGAAGGTTTTAGCACCAGCCGACCTCCCTTCTTCGACGGATCAGATTTTCAATATTGGAGGTCAAAGATGGAGTATTACCTCAAGACGAACATCTCCATGTGGTTCGCTGTCAAGGAGGGTTTTTCCCCTTCAAAGGATAATGAAGGAAAAGAGCTCGAGTTCTCAAGGTGGTCGGCTGAGCAAGTCCGGAAGGGAGAAGCCGATGTTAAAGCCGTGGTCACCTTGCAATGCGGGATGACCATGGAGGAGTTGATCAAGGTGGGTCCTTTCACAAGTACTAAAGACCTTTAGAACAAAATCATTGAGCTCCATGAAGGAACTCAAGACACCCGGACAGCCAAGAAGGGCCTCCTTCTCAGCCAACTCCAAAATCTGTCCATGGAAGAGGATGAAACTGTAAGTATACTTCATGGTCGGTTTAAAGAGATACTCAACGGTCTCCACTCCATCAGTGAGAAGGTATAAAATTGAGACTTAGTGAGGTATATTCTCAAAGTGTTCCCTAGGAATACTTTGTGGTCATCTATGGTGGATGCCTACAAGGTATCTAAGGATCTTTCAATTATTAAGTTAGAAGATCTATTTTATGAAATAGAACTACATGAGATCTCTAACCAAGGACCAAAGGAGAAAGGGTTTGCTTTTGTGGCAGGTTACAGAAGAAAGGAAAAGAAGGATGAGAACACTCACTGTCACATGACATTCATGGCACTAGAGGACTCGAGAGAAGAAAGTGATAACGAATCAAGGAGCTCCTCAACCGCGCCTTCATCATCTTCGGATGATGAAGAGGTAATCTCTCCCGAGTTGGATAAGTGCTATAGAACCATCACATGCTTAACTAGTTTACTCAAAAAATCTAAGAATAAGGTTAAGTTATTGAGATTGGAATTAGAAGAATTTAAAACCTCTAAGGATGAGGTAATTGATGACTTGCATGTTAAAAATCTTGAGGATGAAAATAAGGGCTTGAAGAGTGAAGTTGAAAATCTCAAGAATATTCTTGAGAAATTCTCAATTAGCTCTAAAACCCTAGACATGATTCTAAATTCACAAAAAGCGGTTTACAACAAGGTTGGTTTAGGTTACCAACCTAAAGAACCTAGTATCATGTCATTAATGTCTAGAATAAATTTTGGATCATCAAATAATTCTAAGGTTCCTAGGGTTAAAAAGAAAATGACTAAGGCATGGGTGCCTAAGTCCTTCATTGTTGATGCATTAGGTCCGAAAATTTGGGTACCTAAAACCTCTATCTTTAGAATTGTATAGCATTGATTGAGGGGGAGCATTCTATCAACATAGGCTATTGATAATAGGTGCTCCAAATCCATGGTCAGGGAAAAATTGTCATCCACATGATTAGTTATGGAAAATTCACATTAGATAATTTGATCCCCCTTGTTTTTGTTCTTATAATAATGTAATCCTTTGGCTAGTGATTTTTATGGAATTCATGTGTCAAAGTACTTAATCATGCTTAAGTATAATCTACTTTAGTATTAAAGTCCTTCCATGATCAAGTTTGCTTCCAAAACAAAGACGAAACTGTCTAGTTCATCTTTACCAAATAGCAATATACATCCATCATGTGTACTATCCATGTTCATGAATTTTCTGTTCAAATGATTGTATGCATACCTGCTTTGGAATTGTGATACAAACTTGATAGACAAATTTAGGGATTATGAACTTAATACATATCTTAAACAAATTTGGACATGCCTGTTTGGTTTAAGATGTTTAAACTAACTTTTCCCTTGATGTTTTTATTTGTTAATATAGAGAAATTTATTTTGGTTAAAGGAAACCCTTTCTAGGATCAAAAAGGAAGTAACTCTGATTATATTAAGGTTTAGAGTGTTCGGAAGTTGAATGAAACCTATTTCTGAGACTGATCAATTTCAGAAAATATTCTGTGTCGAACCTGATCGGCCCACCGACCGATCAGGAATCCCTTTGATCGGTCCAGTGACCGATCAGATCAATTCTGATCAGCAAATTCCCTGATTGGGTCAAAACTCCTCAGTTCGATCCCTTCTCGTCGAATTGTATCAGTTTAATGATCATACTACAAATAAATCTGATACAAACCAATTATAATTGGAACATCCTAACCATACTTGGAACAAATTTAATACTGATTCGATACAGACCCGTGTTGAAAATTTTGAAATTCATATGAACGGGTTGTTTGAATCATGTCTCTTGTTTCTTGATCTCTTGATGAGAAATAATTTTTAGTCGAGCGACCCAAACCATGGTTCAGAAATTTTTCTGAAATATCGACTGTTGATGAAGTCTACACCCCTGTTATGGAATTTCAATTGTTAATGCAGTCTGTTCTAGAACGAATCAGAATTACAGAATTTTTTCTGAAAACCGATCGTCCATAGATATATCAGAAATTTTTCTGTATCAATAATCAGTCTGATAGTGTTGCATTACTTACTTATCATATGAAACATATACATGTTTGACCATGATATTATTCTGTATATGTTTTCATGTGCAATTCATAATTACCTTTGATCATTTTGGGTTTGGTGAGAGACCCTTGTTTAAGGGGGAGTTATGTTTAAACATAATAACCATACCCTTTTCGGTGTTTGACAAAGGGGGAGAAAATGGTTGATTAATTTTAGGGTTAATTATTGTAGGGGAGGATTTTGATTCTCTTACGATAATTGACCTCAATTGATCATTAGTACCTAAACTTAAATCGGGTTGTTAAACAACAAAAAGGGGGAGATTGTTGATGCAGTCTGGCCCGATTGTTGTTTTGGTGTTGACAACGATTTAAGTTTGGTTGAATGAATTCGGATTAAGTCCAGGTGGATCGGGGAGATCGCACGCTGGCATGGGAAAAGACCTAGTGGGACTAGGCACACCTAGTGGGACTAGGTGAAGTCCAGGTGGATCGGGGAGATCGCACTCTGGCATGGAAAAAGATTTAGTGAGAATAGGCACACCTAGTGGGACTAGGTGAAGTCCAGGTGGATCAGGAGATCATACGCAGGCATGGGAAAAGACCTAGTGGGACTAGGGACACCTAGTGGGACTAGGTGAAGTCCAGGTGGATCAGGAGATCGCACGTTAGCATGGGAAAAGACCTAGTGGGACTAGGCACACCTAGTGGGACTAGGTGAAGTCCAGGTGGATCGAGGAGATCACACGCTGGCATGGGAAAAGGCCTAGTGGGACTAGGTGAAGTCCCGGTGAGTGATGATAGGCACGGAGTCTTGGTCCAGGGTGTTAGTGATATGAGAGAAGTGTCCTAAGGCAATCGCCTTATGATTGTAATCATTTTTTTAATAAATAAATATTCAGTATTTGAGTATACATGTTTGTGTATTGAGATCTTAAACTCATTTACTAAATGTCCGCAATACAATTCACAGCATGAGAGAATTTGTGATGAATTCACAACTAGTGATTATCCCTACATGTGTAATTGTGAAGTATTGAAATTGTCCTTAGTCGATGAATTGATAAATACGGACACTATCAATTCTGTTGAGACTAGCATGGGTTATTCTCTAATCAGCTGATTCTCACTGGCTGGTGACATTGAGATGTCCGGAGATAAACATGAATGCTAGTTAAGGGAACTAGTTCATTGGAGTGACTGGCTGTAAAACGTCATATGGTAGTCTACATATAGATATGTCATTGAAGTTCTTACTGCAGCTTAAGTGCGATGTTCCTTTGACTTGCGATGTTCAAGTCATCTTGGTCATGGAGACTTATACTTTGACATCTTAAGCAAGCATCTCCAAGGAGGTGTGGACCCAGGATGATTGGGTATAAGCCGAAGTGCCCGAAGATGTTTGAACAACCTACTAAGGATTCACCACTCCTTGCGAGGAGATGTTTACCCGAAGCCTATCATCGGATTATTACTTGAAGCCTCTGGCCATAGCATGACATGTTCAGAGTATGAATCTCTTAAATACATGAGAGTAATTAGAATCCGTAGGACGAGAAAACGTTACTTGGGCTAGGTGTGATGTAGTCAGCCTAGTGGGGACTGACACACATAGACCATGTCCTGAACCAAGTGGGTATAAGATGGTGAAGGGAATGGGGCACGATTTATTATAGCTGCTGAAGGGTTTCAGAATTGTTTCTGAGGTCAACCGTTGATCTTTCGATTAATTGGGGATCATGATGTACTACTAGGTGCCACTCATGATCGTTCTATAATTGATTAATTATAGACGGCCAACATAAATCGAAAGCCTATTTAGTCACACGCACTACGAGTAATCCGAGGGATTTAAAACGAGTTGAAAATTGGATTTTCCAATCAAGAGAGATTAGGTTTGGTTGAGCCAAACGATAAGTCAAATCTAAATTTTTCAGAGACGCATCGGAAGCGTAAAATGGCTAAGTCTTTTGAAGACTTAATAGATGAATTAAATATGTTTAATTCATTAGGGCGTGGCTTGGATGGGCCTGCCAAAGAGGACCTCCATCCTCTTTGCTTGGCCGGCCACAACAAAGGGAGTGAACCAAGTTTTTGGATCAATTTATAAAATAAACCAAGTGTGGTTTGTTTTATATTAAACCATGGTTTATTTCTTCATGGAAATTAAAATGAACCATGGATTGGTTTATTTTATAAAATCAATCATGGATTGATTTACCATGATAAGAAATTTATTCTATAGAAGAGAAGAGACTTGATTGATTTTTATCATGAATTAAAATATGATTTTAACCATGATATAAAATCAAACATGGCATGATGGAATAAGTTATTCCATATTTGAGAGGCTTAATGGTTGAGAGGCTACTATATAAAGGACCCAAGGCAAGGCTTGAAAAATAATCGAAGAGATGAAGGCATAGGCTCTCTCCCTCTCTTTCTCTCCTTCTCTTCTCCCCTTCTTGTCGTGCGCCAACCAGCCCCAAGAAGGAGCACCAGCCAGCCGCCCCTGCCCTTTCCCTGGCGACCACCACCTGCTACCGGAGAAGGAAGCTCCGTCCATCTCTTGGTCGGAAGAAGGTGCTGCCGGAATTAGAGTTTGCCGCAATGATCCTTTTGCCACAAGCCTCTTCTTTTGCTTCGTCGGAATTTTGATTCCGGCCATCCTTTTGTGGTTAGTCTTCCGACTTCTCTCTTGGTTTTTCTTGTCGCGTTCTCGGAGAATCTAGTAGTTCTCGAGAACACGAAACTCGTGGCTTTGCGAAGTCATCCTGAAGATACTCAGCGTGGACGCGAATAGAGGCGGAGCTTCCAAGGGACGCTTACGGTTGGATCTCGTCCCTTCCTTCGAGTTACGCGAGGTAATACGTAAATTAGTTTACGTTTCACCAAAATTTTAAATATATGATCATGTCTACATAAGATAAAATTGTATGCTTAGATGTGTGGTTAAATAATTTGAGAAATTATTTATGCTAAACCTTCCGCTGCACGTAATTAATTTTAAAATTACGAACCCGCATCCATGTCAACATGCACCCGGTCCCAACACAGGGGACTGAGCACGAGTCAGAGAAGGCTGGGAGCCTGTTCTCTTGACTTAGGGTGGAATTGGTCTTGGCTGGATCAGTCTGGTGACGATTAGGGAGTTGGTACGAACTCCCTGTTGTAGATCGGTCTGGTGACCGATCTAGAGAAGTCTGATCGGTCTGGTGACCGATCAGGAGAGAACAGAAATATTGGTTGGCCTCTGTTCGGCTCCTGATCGATCTGGTGACCGATCAGGGAGAGCTTTTGATCATTCTGGTGAACGATCAATATCGCGAGTTCCTCATTATGACCGATCAGGATGACTCTTGATCGATCACCAGACCGATCAGGGCACACCCTGATAGGTCTGGTGACCGATCAGGCGTGTAATTCCTGCGGGTTGTGGCAAGCAGACAGCTGGTGACCGATTTGGTTACCGATCAGGGTCAGTTCGCAATGCCTCTTTTCTCACTGTGGACCGATCAGGCATGAGCCTGATCGGTCAGGGCTCTCCCTAATCGGTCTGGTAACCGATCAGTAGCTGTAACATTAATTTGAAATCGATGTCAGATGCTTTGATCACGTCTGTTTTCTCTGCGCGTTCTCTGATACTCTGTGATATCTTTGTGATACGCTTTGCTAAGCTTCTGATGAGTGTGCAGGTAATACTGGGAGGATTCAAACCATGGAGGAGAGTCAACTGAGGACTTTCCTTGGTGCAGGTTTGTCTGTTTACTCGTTTCAGGTCTCAACGGCTTCTGGCGCACGGCTGGCAACTGACAGAGGCTCAGCTGGAAAGGTCTTCAGTGGACTGAGTGCTCAGGGAGTCAGGGGGTCAGGCTGTGGCTTCAGTGGATGCTGATGGAGAGCCTGGTGATGGGAGCAGAAGCTTAAGACAAAGCTGGAAGCAAAGGAGCGATAGCGGTGAACAGACAGAAAACTTGAGGAGTTTGGCTGGGCTATGCTGTTAGTGACATGAGAGAAGTGTCCTAAGGCAATCGCCTCATGATTGTAATCATTTTTTTTTAATAAATGAATATTCACTATTTGAGTATACATGATTATTTGATTAAGATCTTGAGCTCATTTACTGAATGTCCGCAATACAATTAACAGCATGAGAGAATTTGTGATGAATTCACAACTAGTAATTATCTCTACATGTGCAATTGTGAAGTATTGAAATTGTCCCTAGTCGATAAATTGATAAATACGGACACTTTCAATTCTGTTGAGACTAGCATGGGTTATTCTCTAATCAGCTGATTCTCACTGGCTGGTGACATGGAGATGTCCGGAGATAAACATGAATGCTAGTTAAGGGAACTAGTTCATTGGAGTGACTGGCTGTAAAACTTCATATGGTAGTCTACATATAGATATGTCAATGAAGTTCTTACTGGAGTTTAAGTGCGATGTTCCTTTGACTTACGGTGTTGAAGTCATCTTGGCCATGGAGACTTATACTTTGACATCTTAAGCAAGCATCTCCTAGGAGGTGTGGACCCAGGATGATTGGGCATAAGCCGAAGTGCCCGAAGATGTTTGAACAGCCTACTAAGGATTCACCACTCCTTGCGAGGAGATGTATACCCGAGGCCTATCGTCGGATTGTTACTCGAAGCCTCTGGCCAGAGCATTGTTGGAACCCGGATGGCTAGAGAGGGGGGGGGGTGAATATAGCCAATCACTTTGACTTTAAAGACTTAGCGAATTTCTGCACTTCACTTTGTTAGTAGCACAGCGGAAGTATTAAAGCAGAGTATGCAGAAAAGAACAGGAAACAAAACAAACAAACACAACTAGCAAGATCGCTAACAAGGAGGGTTTACAAGGTTCGGGGATAACTTGCCCCTACTCCTAGGCGTGCCCGTAAGGTGGGAGATCCCTTGATCGTCGGCAGATCAAGCCCCTATTAACACTGGATAGAATGCAACCTCCTTCTCGGTGGAGAAACCTCTCCACAGCGTTTCAATTACAGATATATGTTTAAGCACAATGAAACAACAAGAAAGATCTTACTTAGCACTTAGTAAAGACAAGAACACAGCAAGCTCCCTCAGAGCTCCACCCAGCGACGATCTCACGCAAGAGCCTTCTCCTCGTGTCTTCTCGCTGTTGGACTCAGAGATTCTTGTCCCTTCCTTCAAGTGCTCAAGCAAGGGCTGGTTGCTTCTCAGATCTCAATGGCTTGCTCAAGGTATGATGGAACAGCAAGAACACAAGCACATTGCAAGCCAAAAACTTAGCAGTAATACTGATCAGCGGCGTTGTTGTTGTTTAAGACTTCTCGCAACCGGCGCTTAAGTCTTCTCCACACAGCTCCAGGTCACCATCCCACAGCAGCCTCCAGCTACTCTCATGCAACCACCAGCCACCACTGAGCCCTTCTGGACCACCTGAGCTCCCCTCAGACCAGCCCCAGACAGCAGCTCCAGCCAGCGCCAGCGCCCATTGCAACCTGGGATGGAAAACAGACAAACCTGCTCCAAAGAAAGACCACCATTGACTCTCCTTGAGTGTTTGAATCCTTCCCTGTCACCTGCAACTTAATCAGTGGGTTAGAGCAGCATATCAAGCAAGAAATCAAGAATCAGAGATCAGGCGCAGTGTATTAGATATGCTCAGACGCGATCAGAGCGTCTGACAATGTAATTTGAATTAAAGTGATCGGTCACCGGACCGATCCAGGGCTTGTGGGTCGGTCACCAAACCAATCCACCGCTTTACTGGGACTCCCAGCTCTCGCGGCGACACAAGCCTGATCGGTCACCAGACCGATCAGAGTGAAGCCTGATCGGTCACCAGACCGATCAGGTTGGGCTCTGTCCGATCAGGCCATAGCCTGATCGGTCCACGTCTAAGTGAACAGTAACTTCGGAAATTAAATCCTAAGTCTTTGATCGGTCACCAGACCGATCAGAGCTTGATCAGTAGGGGAACTGAACTCACTGTTCGCTCCCTGATCGGTCACCAGACCGATCAGGAGCAAGACAGTGAGTGAATTGCCTGCTCCCTGATCGGTCACCGGATCGATCAGGAGTCAAGCAGTGGAGCACCGTCCTGCTCCCTGATCGGTCACCAGACCGATCAGGAGCCACACAGTAGGTTACCAACCTCACTGTGTGCTCCCTGATCGGTCACCAGACCAATCAGTCATCGCTGGATCGGTCACCAGACCAATCCACGAAGGAGCAGCGTGCCAATCTCCCTGATCGGTCACCAGACCGATCCAGGGACTCAAACCTAGCCTTCCAAGCTAGGGTTTCACCCACCTTAGCCCTCCAAGCTAAGGATTTTTCACCTAACTCTCCAAGTTGGGAATTTTCACCTAACCCTCCAAGTTAGGACTTTTCACCTAGCCCTCCAAGCTAGGACTTTTCACCCAACCCTTCCGAATTAGGGCTTTTCCAAACCTAGCCCTCCAAGTTAGGACCTGACCCTCTAAGCCAGGACTTTTTCACCTAACTCTCCAAGATGAAAATTTTCACCTAACCCTCCAAGTTAGGACTTTTCACCTAGCCCTCCAAGCTAGGACATTTCACCCACCTCTTCCGAATTAGGACTTTTCACACACCTAGCCCTCCAAGCTAGGATTTTCAACACCTAACCCTCCAGGTTAGGATTTTCCAATACCTAGCCCTCCAAGCTAGGATTTCCCATAACGTGCCTAATCCCCGATCAGGACTTAACCACAATCATAATCATAATCATCCACCTAAACTAAAATCGGTGTCAACACCAAAACAACAATCAGGGTTAGACTGCATCAACAATCTCCCCCTTTTTGTTGTTTGACAACCCGATTTTATGTTTAGGGATTCTCAATCAAGTTTTTGAAATTTAGAATCATAGGGGAATCATGATCCTCCCCCTACAACATGATCATCCTAAACTTAACCAACCAACACTCTCCCCCTTTGTCGAACACCGAAAAGGGGTCTAGAAGGGTTGTTAAGTTTAAACCATACTCCCCCTCAACCCTAGGGGTATCCCAAAACAACAAAGATTTGATTGATTTTTGATAAGCATATGAACACATATGACAAAAAGATATAAGCATGGCAAAACAAGCATATGTATCATATGAGCATGGCATCATAAGCATGAACATAGCTATGTATCAAATATGCAAATAGTACAGCATAGCATCAACAATAAATATACTAAAGTAAGATAAACACGTAAGGCAAAACCATAAAAGTCAAGTCATAAACCATCCAGACAAATAACAAGATGCAAGACACATGCATCAAAGTCAAAATACAAGCAAATATGACACTCATCATAAAAGTTAATGTCCACTACAACAAATATGACTTTCCGCAGCGCATGATTAACAGTGTGCAGTTAAAGCGTGCCGTTAATAATAGCTTTTACGGCGAGCCCAATTATGTGCGCTGCGGATAGTATAATTTTTAAACAAACGACGGCGCGCAGGAAAAGTACGCTGTTAATAAACTTATCTACGGCGCGCAAAATGTGCTGTTAAAACTAAATATTAACGGCGTATAGAGTACGCTGTCAATACTTATTAAAAATGACTCACAAAAAATATACATTATTAATGAAAATTATAAAATAATAACAACGCATAACATAAGCTGTTAATAATCTTACAATTTAACAATTATTGTGTCTAAACTATTAAACAAATAAAATATCAAATTAAACTTATACGTTTGATTAAACCTTACCCTTATTATGTTTTAACTTATATATTAAACAAATATTTAAAACGTACCGCTTAGCCAAGCCCTAAAATAATTAAACAACCTAAAATAATAAAAACCGCTGGCTTAATTATTTCTCCCCAACTCCTCTCGATATCCCTCACGCCGCTTACCCTTTGCCCTAGAAATCGCCCCATCGCACTGCCCCTCTCCTCCCGATCTCCTCACGCCGGCGAGCCATCTCCCGGTCTCCTCACACCGGCAAGCCCTCTCCTCTCGATCTCCTCACGCCGGCGCGCAGTCGTTATCTCCTCACATTCGCCATCTCACGATCCCCTCACGCAAGTGATCTTCTCACGCGAGGCTTCATCTGCTTGCGATCTCCTTACGCCGGCCTTCATCTCCTTACGCCGGCCTTCATCTTCTCACGCCGGCCTTCATCTTTGCCGTGCGCCAACCAGTGCTTCAACAAAGCCCTCTCCACCGGATATCCCTCTCTCTGGTAAGCTCAATCTGGTGAATAAATTTCTGAGATTTCATCTCTGAAATTTATGAAAATTGTTGAATATAGTCTCTGAAATTTGTGAAATTTGTTCTGTAATTTGTTCTGTAATTTGTGAAAATTGTTCTGTTAGGTGTGAAATTTAATCTGAAATTTGTGCTTTTGGTGATCTGTAATTTCATCTTTGAAATTTCAAGCAACTATTTAGCAACTTTAGCAAGTCTTTTCTAGCAGTTAACCTAATGGAATTTAGATATATGCATGGTCATCTCTAACTAAGTTTAAGTCATGCGACTCTTTTGCAAAAAACGCAGCAAAGCAGTCATAGATGAAATTCAGGTAATATTGTTTTGAAGCCTTTAATTTTTGGTTTATTGTAATAAAGTGCACTCATACATTTCAATATTGTTATGCTATTTTGCAGGAAAATATAGCTTCTAATAGTCCACATAATCCATCACAAGATTTGTGCGGTAAGGAGGTACTTGATGATGAAAAAACTGATAAGAAAAAGGGGCGAGGTTTATCAAAGTTGAATGTGGTTAGTGGCCAACAAAAGCCTAAAGAGCTACAGCGTAATGAGTTTGGACAACCCATTGGAGATAATTCGGTGAAGTACGCTTCTTTTCTGGGTTGCATGATAAAGGAATTTGTGCCATACACATTAGATGGATGGAATGACGTAGACGAAGAAGTGAAGAATAGGATGTGGAGTTGTCTTCAGGTAAAGATAGGACCTTGAGACTTAGATTATTTGCTTTGATTCTTTATTGGTTTGTATTTGTTACACTTTTTTTCATTGTAAACATATTTGCGCTTTGAATCTACAGATGAATTATAATGTTGAGGACTGGGAGAAGAAATCAATTTTCCAAAAGTTGGCTAAGTTGTGGCGTGATAGAAAATCAAAACTACAAATACTTATACGAGAAACAAATGTTGGCCCAGTGTCTTCACGAAATCTTAGTCTTTTGAAGCCTGAATTTATGGATCAAAATCAATGGGGATTGTTTGTGAAGAAGACACTATCACCTGCCTTTCAAGTAAGTATTAATTAACAAATCTTTCAAGTAAGTATTTATTATTTTTAGCATCTAATTGCATCCTTAATTTCCGCCATTAATTCACGCAGAGAGCACCAAGCTCCCTGCTGTGTTTAACTCAGCCTGATGTGTTTAACACAGTCGGTCAAATCCTTTAGTTGTCAACATGCTGTGATGAATGTCAACATGATTCGTTTATTTCTTTGCTATCTTCTACAAAGCTGTGTCAAATCCTTTAGTTGTCCAAGCTTTAGTTGTCCAAGCTGTGTCAAATCCTTTAGTTGTCCAAGCTTTAGTTGTCTCAAGTTATATCACATGATAAATCTGTCACCATGCAAATGTTTTTTTTTGGCATCGTTCAGTCACATGATTTTCCCTTAGCATGATAAATCTGTCCAAGTTGTGTCAAATCCTTTACTAATTGTTTTTTTTTTTTGACATGATATATCACCATGCAATTCTTTGCTATTTTTTTATTTGTTTCTATATTCCCTTGTTAAGTAATTATTATCTCTTTTGATTCTCAGGAAAAAAGTGCAAAATTCAAAAAAATGAGAGAAAATCAAGACCACATTCACACAATGAGTCGTAGAGGTTATGCTCGTTTGGCTGACATGATGGTACAAATTATTATTAATTAAATTTTATTAAAAAGTTTACAAATACACTTAATTAGTAATAGCTAATTGTTATGCTAACAATTTTTATATGTCTTATACATGAGGAAAAAACAAGTCCAGCAGATATACCAATTACAAGATCAAAAGTTTGGATTGAAGGTCACAAGAAAAAAATGGAGAACCTAGTAGTCAAGCTGTTGGAGAGAAAATGGTAATAAAATGATTTATTTAAGATTTTTAGAATTTGCATAAAAAAAAGTCAAATCAAATTTATTATTTTATCTAAAAAGTTGTCTCGTTTTTTGCAGAAAGCAATAGAAGAGTGTCCACCTGAATCTCACAATACAACTAATATTACTGATGATGCTATTAGTATTGTATTTGGCAAGGAACCTCGAGGTAGAGTACGTGGAATGGGCTTTGGAGTTACACCATCGAAAGTTGGAGCTTCAATACAACAAAATGGAACTGTTAAACGACTTGAAAGTACAGTAAATAACCTTCAACAAGAGATGCAAGAAATGAGGCTCCTATTTTTTCAAAATATGAAGCAACAAAATGAGCAAGAACAGGTTAGTAAATAACAACATAAGATAAAATATGAAATAGTGGTTATGATTGTTTTATTTGAGTATTTATATTCTTATCATACCTCTTATGATGGTTTTATTTGGCATAATTTGTTTATAAAATTAGGTTGCTAGTGCTGGCATTGGTAGCGGAATTGGAAATGATGTTGGCGGCGATAGTCGTGGGAAAAAAAGTGGTAATGTTAACCAACATCTAACTATAGCTCAGGTAATTATTTTGATTGTGTCTTTTAAATTAAATTTTTGTTATAAAAATAGGTATAATAAATTAATAACTTTGTATTATTATGCAGTCAAAAATGAAGGATGTGAGTCATGAAGATATTAGCGAGAATACTAAGTGTAAGCTACTTCATTGGTCTGTTGATGGAGTTGTTGCAGAAGGTCGAATTGCTTCTACAAATCCAAAAGCAAAAGTGCATCATGTTCTTCTTGGTGGTTCTTGTTGGAAAGTTTGGGTTGATAGAGTTTTGGTGGAGAAGGTGGACCTAATTCGACCAAATGATGAAATGCTTTTTCTTGAGGATGCAATAGGAAGTACAGTTGCTTGGTTATCTAAGTTTATTATTTTGTATGACTGATATTTACTCTACTTGAGGAGAATATACTGTTTTGTAGGCAAGAAATTATGTACTAAGTGAATTTTTGCTAGTACGTTGGATGGTTTGCTTAAGTGTGATATTTATGGTTAAATGTCATAATATAATTAGTTGTTTGAGTTTGGGTTATATAATATTGTATTTGTGTGTGGTATTATGTATGTGGTATAATTTGTGTATGATATTTATATGTCGTATTTGAATATCGTAATTGTAATGCATGTTCCATGTTGTGCATGCTCTTAACCGCAGCATGCGGCACGCGCTGCGAATCTAATTGATAGTTCTTATCTGCAGCTCATGGCGCGCGCTGCAATTGATAATAATCGCAGTGCGCAATGAGAACTTGAATAATATTAATCGCAGCACACAATGTGTGCTGTGAATAATATTAATCGCAGCACACAATGTGCGCTGTGAATAATATTAATCGCAGCACACAATGTGCGCTGTGAATACTATTAATCACAGCGCACAAAGTGCGCTGCGATTATTCTTAATCGCAGCGCGTGTTGCGCGCTGTAGATATTCTATTACTTTTAACAGCATGTAGTTATGCAGCATGCAATGCGCGCTGCGAATAGCAAAATTGTAAGCTGCGAAAAGTCATATTTGTTGTAGTGGTCATCAATCCCCTACGTGGTCATCATCTGAGGAATCAGCAATGTAGATAACGTCCCCTGGTAGAGGAATGCTGGGGGACCCACCACCAGGATACGCATGATGGTACCACTCCTCATACCAAGTGTCCTGGAATGAGCTGATCTCAGAGACATCAGATGCTAGAGCATCGAGACGGCGATCGAAAGACTGACACTCTGAGCTGACCTCCTGTCGCCAGAGCTCGGAGATATGCAACTCGTGCTCCATCATCCGCTCTATCTCCGCAACCTGCCAGCGTAGGTCAGGAGCCCACCCGTCGTAATCTGCAGTATCAGCTGGCGGCTCCTGGTCATGAGCTGCTCTCGGTAGCTCCCCCTCACATCTGCGATCCTTCCACCTCAGCCCCTGGGGCTCGAGAACAATGCCGGACTGAGCGAGCATGCAACGGTCCAGATGGCAGTCTTGTCGAACCATGGGTATAATGCGGCCTTGTGAAACGACAATGCCAACCGACTCCAGCCAGGCAGTGATGATATGGCCAAATGGCATGTAGACTGTCTGGGTGTACGATAGACTATGGACAATGATAGAGAAATAGACCGAAGCCACTGGATCAAAATCTAACTGTTGATGCATTCATAGAGCATCAAGCAGTGGAACGGGTGAATCTCATCTAGATGTTTCGAAGTAGTTGGTAGGAGACAATTGGTGATGATCTTAAACAAAACATAGCCAACAGGGGAAAGGCGAAGAGCAGGAAATGTGGAAAAATCACGGGTGCGCTCACTAGAACCCCTTGGCCTGGGATGGCCTAGAAAGTACTCGTAGATGGAATCAGGAGTTACTCCATCAAAGGGAACCAGAAGAGGATTAGGAGGGTAAGGGTAGAGAAAGAAATCATTTTCTGACCGGCGATAACCAAGAAAATCAGTAAAAGTCAATCGATTAAAATCAAGGTCGACACTGGCAACACGAGTCCTCCACCCCGTTCCCTCTCCACTCACCATGTTATTATAGAATTCAGAGACCAAGTCAAGGTTGATCGGCCTCTCAAGGTAAAGAATGGATTGAAGATTATAATGTGCAATAATTTGTCGGACTGTCGGGCAATGTTCATAGATGAAGGATTGGTCTATAGTTCGACATGGCATTAGTTTGAAATTGTGCCACTGGAAGTTTAGAGCCAAAGTAATATTCTGAAATCTAGTATGTGGGGGTGGTTGAGGCCTTGAAGGAGGGGTAGATGAAGAAGGGGCTTTCCCCTTCGAGCTACCCTCAACAGCTTCTTTGCCCTTGGAAGATTTTCTAGAGATTGGATAAATCATGAGGGCAGATTTGATCATGGCACAGGATAATCAAGTTAGTCAGGACACAAGATTAGGGAAACATAAACACAATACAAGAATTGGTCATTGTACAGAATAATCAAATGAGCGAGATTGATTTGAGCATAGTTTAATCAAGGACCCAAGATTTGATCATAGTAAAGTAGTCATAAGGTGAAGCATGGAACGATAGGGTCATGACCAACACAAGAAGGTCACGACATAATACAAAACATGGTTAGCGTGAAAACATAATCTATGAACTGATTTGAAGGGAAAACTGAGACAAAAACTTACTTAGGTGCCATTGGTGAGGTTCTTGGAATCTGAAAGGGGAAACGGGTTGCACAGAGGAAACGTTCGGCGCGAGAGAGATCGCACAGCCCTTCAGCGAGAGAGAACGTCGCAGGAAGAAAACAGAGCTCGTAAGAACTCTCGTAGAACCGCACGCACGCACTTGCAAGAGGAAGACGAAAGCACTGGGAAAGCTCTCGCATGGAGTAAAGGTCGCGCAAGTGGGAGGTTTCGGCGCTAGGGTTTGGCAATGAGAGGTTTTTCGCGAAGTTATTTGGTTGGTGGATCGGTCCACCAAGCAGACTTAAATGCGATTGAATGGATCACCGTTCGATCTGATAGCGTCCAGACCGATCAGGCTATATCTTGATCGGACTGACCTGGGCCTGATCGGTCGGGTGACCGATCAGGCGCGCTCCTGATCGATCGGCTGATCGATCAGGACACGAACAGTAGGGTTCGGAGAGAAACTAGTGAGCCCCCTGATCGGTCTGTGGACCGATCACCTTAGGGTGCCAGATCGGTCCGGGGATCGATCTAGGCTGGCTCAGTAAGGTTGATCAGAATTTCGTAAAATCACTGATGCCCCTCTGATCGGTCTGTGGACCGATCACCATAGGAGAAAGCCAGATTGGTCCGGGGACCGATCAGCCTTACACCTGATCGGTCCAACAACCGATCAGGGTTCCTGATACTCCCTGATACGATCTAAAACTTTCAGTTTCAGACCGTTACATGATTTTCAAAAGGATATGGTGATAAATATCGATCTTGGAAGCAGTCCCTCCTCTACAATTGATCCCCAATCAAGGATCAATAGTCCTTAGAGTTTGAACAAGTCACTTTGCTCCACCCAAGTGGAGTCAAACTCAAACAACAATCATTCAAACAATTTGTGACAAATCCAAGGTTCTAATCAAGTTTCCTTGATTGGAATGTCCAAGTATGATCATGGATCCAAATACACATATGTTATGCATTGGTTTTCCCCATACATGGTCACCGAAGTGATTATTATCTCGTCAACTTAATTTCTCAAGGGATGCATTGACATTTTGAGAAATTGAGTTGATCCTAACATCTCACCCCATTTCTAGCAAACAAAAATGTTTTGGTAAACCTTATAGTTTGTGTGAGATGTCCCAAAGTTACCCAATTGTTTCCCAACAATTCGAAATAATCATGAAGGGTTTTGAATGCATTTTGAAATTCAAGAAGCACGACACATTCCCAACTCCCTTCTTAGGAAACTAAATTCATTTTCGGGGAGTGGTTTAGTGAAAATGTCAGCTAGGTTTGATTTGGACTCTACATGTGAGAGTACAATATCTCCCATAGTCACATGATCTCTAATGAAGTGGTGACGCACTTCAATATGTTTGGTCCTAGAATGATGGACTGGATTTTTGGTTAGGTTAATTGTGCTAATGTTATCACATAACACTTGCACACCCTTGTAACTCAATCCATAGTCCTCTAGAGTGTGAATCATCCACAATAATTGTGATATACTCTCCCCCATAGCAATATACTCTGCCTCGGTCGTGGAGAGAGCAACACAATGTTGCTTTTGACTTGACCAACTTACTAAAGACGAACCTAAGAATTGGAAACCCCCACTTGTGCTCTTCCGGTCCAACTTACATCCAGCGTAGTCGGAACCGTATAGCCAATTAAATCAAATGATTCGGTTCGGGGGTACCATAGACCGACTCCAATTGTGCCTTTGAGATATCTCAAAATTCGCTTAACAGTGATTAAGTGAGATTCCTTGGCACAATCTTGATACCTAGCGCACATACCCACAGCAAATAGAATATCCGGTCGACTAGCTGTGAGGTATAGCAAACTACCTATCATGCTTCGATATTGAGTTAAATCAACGGGTTTACCACTCTCATCATTGTATAATCTTGTGTTTGTAGCCATGAGAGTGGTTACCTCTTTTGAATCACTCATGTTGAATTTTCGAAGCATTTCTTGTGTATACTTTGATTGATGCACATGGATACCATCGCGAGTTTGCTTGATTTCAAGTCCAAGGAAGAAAGTCAACTCTCCCACTAGACTCATTTCAAATTCACTTTCCATGTGTCCAATGAACTCATTTAAATAGCCCTTGTTATTTGAGCCATAAATTATGTCATTGACATATACTTGGGCTATAAAAATATTGTCACCATCTCTACGTAGAAATAGTGTAGGGTCTATTTGACCTCTAACGAAGCCTTTCTCAATTAAGAATGTCGACAACCGCTCATACCAAGCCCGGGGTGCTTGTTTAAGGCTATAAAGTGCCTTTTTGAGCTTAAACACGTGATTTGGAAATTCGACATTCTCAAACACCGGAGGTTGTTCGACATAGACCTCTTCTCTAATCAAACCATTTAGAAAGGCCGATTTTACATCCATTTGGTATAGCTTGAAGCCACGATGTGCCGCAAATGCATGCATCAATCGAAGGGATTCTAATCGTGCCACGGGAGCATAGGTCTCATCATAATTAAGGCCTTCAACTTGACTATAGCCCTTGGCTACCAAGCGTGCCTTGTTTCTAATGATTTCTCTCTTATGGTTCAATTTGTTTTTGAAGACCCATTTGGTTCCAATGATGGTGGCCTTCTTGGGTCTAGGGACTAAGTCCCAAACTTGACTCCTTTCAAATTGACCTAGTTCATCTTGCATTGAAATAATCCAATCGGGATCATTTAATGCTTCATCAATTTTTCTAGGTTTAATTTCGGAAATTAGGTCAACTTCATTAGACTCATTCCGGAAGAATGATCTAGTTCTAACCCCATGGTGGATGTCTCCAACAATTTGGTCTTGGGGATGACTAGAGGCTAATCTAGTTTGCCTTGGTGTTGGTGGTGCTTCTTGAATGGGTTCACTAGACACAAGTTCAGCCTCAGGATCTGGCTGAACTATGGATTGTCTAGGCTCACCGCATCGGATTCATCACCATCAACAACATTTTGAATTTCATTCAAACTTAGTCTCCTAAGTTCGAATTGGACTTCATCTTCTGGTTGACCATTGGCTTTTGGAATTTCTTCAAAAACAACATCAGAAGACTCCTCAACCAGTCTAGACTTCTTGTTGTAGACTCGATAGGCTTTGCTAACGAGGGAGTACCCGACTAGTATTCCTTCATCAGCCTTTGCTGTGAACTTTTCAAGGTGGTCCTTGGTGTTTAGGATGAACACCTTACAACCAAACACTCGAAGGTGTTTAACCGCAGGTGGTTTTCCAAACTAAAGTTCATGGGGAGTCTTCCCTAAAAACCTATGAATGAGGACCCGGTTGTGCACATAGCAAGCTGTATTTACAGCTTCAGCCCATAAGTAACTCGGGAGTGAGTACTCATTAAGCATGCTTCGTGCAGCTTCTTGTAGAACACGGTTCTTCCTCTCTACAACACCATTTTGTTGTGGTGTTCTAGGAGTAGAGACTCATATCTATAACCCCTATCTTGACAAAATTCTAAAACCCTTTGATTTTGAAATTCACCTCCATGATCACTTCTAATTGTCTTAATAGTTGATGATTTTTCATTTTCAACTCTTCTACAAAAAGAAATGAAAATATCTAAGGTTTGGTCCTTAAATTTTAAAAAGTAGGTCCATGTATATCTAGTGAAATCATCAATGATCACAAAGCAATATCTACTTCCACTCAAGGATATGATAGTACTACAATCAAACAAATCCATGTGAAGTAAATCTAATGCAGTAGAAGTACTTACAACGCTTTTACCTTTGTGTGTAAATTTTGTTTGCTTACCCATTTGACATGCATCACAAAGTTTATCTTTTTCATACTTGATGCTTGGTAAGCCACGAACTAGTCCCTTGTTAGCCAACTTCCGGATGTTCTTCATGTTCACATGTGCTAGCCTCCGGTGCCAAAGGATGAACTCTTCTTCTTTTGACATGAAACACTTAGCAGAAACATTAGTAGCACTTTTAAATGAAGCTTGATAAATATTGTCTACTCTTGTTCCTACTAGTACCGTGTCCAAGGTGTCATGTTGTCTAACTAGACATTGACTTGGTTGAAAATCAATTGTGTAACCCGTGTCACACAATTGACTGACACTTAGGAGATTAAATTTCATCCCCTTGACTAGAAGGACATTTAAAATTCTAAGACATTCGGATATTTGAATGTCCCTATTCCTATGACCTTAAGACTACCATTGTTACCAAATGAAACATTACCTCTACTTTTCTTGTGAAGTGTGGTAAACAATGATCTATCCCCGGTCATGTGTTTGGAGCATCCACTATCAACGAACCAAGTTGATATATAGATGCTCCCCCTCAATCATAACCTACACAATTCGAAAAATAGAAGTTTTAGGTACCTAAACCTTGGGACCTAAAGTGCCAACCAAACAAGACTTAGGCACCCATGCCTTGACAACTTTCTTTTGACCCTTGGGTGTCCTAGATTGTCTCATATCAGTCCTAGACATCAAGGACACGAATGAGGGTTCTTTGGGTCGGTAACCAATACCGGCCCTATTGTAGACTGCCCTTTGGGCATTCAAAATCATATCTAGGGTTTTAGAGCTAGTTGAGAACTTTTCAAGAATATTCTTGAGTCTCTCAACTTCACTCTTCAATGATTGGTTTTCTTTTTCTAGCAAGTCATCTACTTCCTCAACCTTAGAGGATTTCAAATTTTCAACCTCAAGTTTTAATGACTTAATCTCATCTTCTAACAATTCAACATGTAAGTCATCAATGTTATCATCCCTAGATGCTTTCAATTGATCAAATTCCAATTGCAATGATTTAACCTTATTTTTTGACTTCTTTAGCATACTAGTTAAACATGCAATTGCTCTATAACATTTTTCTAGTTCGGGAGAAGTTACCTCTTCATCATCCAAAGATGATGAAGCTGCGTTTGAGGAGTTGGAAGATTCATCACTGCTCTCTTGATCTCCCAATGCCATGAGTGCCACATGCCTTGTGCTCTTCTCCTCCTTCTCTTCATCGGATGAGCTTGAGGATGATTATCCCAAGTGGCCTTCAAGGCCTTCTTCTTCTTCTTGAATTTTTCTTCTTTCTTTTTGGATTTCTCCTCCTTCTTCTTTAGTTTTGGGCATGTTGGGACCGGGTGCATGCTGACAAGGATACGAGTTCGTAAAATTTTAAATTTTTACATGCAGCGGAAGAATTTGCATAAAATAATTTCCTAAATTATTTTAACTTCGTATCTAGCATGCAACCTTATAGTGTGTTGACATAATCATAAAATAAAACTTTGCGGAAAAGTAAACTAATTTACATTATACCTCTCGTAACTCGAAGTAAGGGACGAGATCCAACCGTAGCGTCCCTTGGAAGCTCCGCCTCTATTCGCGTCCACGCCGAGTTCTCTTCGGGATGACTTCGCAATGTCACGAGTTTTGTGCCGACGAGAACTACTAGATTCTCCGAAGGCACAACTAGAAGAACAAGAAGAGAAAAATATGGAAACTAACCACCAAAGAAACGGAATCGAATTCCGAGGAGGAAGGAGATGTGATCCGCTTCTTCTTCTTCTTGGTTGGCTTCTCCTTGGTGTAGATGGCTCACGGCAACCCTTGCTCACGCCAACCCTTGCTTGGGTGTAGGTTGGGCGCCGGCCCTAGAAAGGCTAGGGTGGGCGCCGGCCCTAAAGGGAAGAGGGGAGAAGGGAAGGAGAAGAATAAAAGAGAGAGACAGAGGGAGCTCTATATCAATTACTCAATTATTGATTGGGAATCCAAGGCTTGCCTATGGTTTCTTATATAGTTGCTTCTCCCTCGGTAAGTCTCCTCTTTAACAGAATTAACGGAATTAGTTATCATAAGAATTTTTATCTTATAAAATTTCTTATGACTTATTCCGTTAAGCCTAGTCTTATTATAACTAATTTATAATAAAACAAATTCTTCTTCTCTTTAAATTATGGAATAAATTTTATAAGAAATTTATAAACTTTCTTATTATGGAAAAATCAATTCATAATTGATTTTATAAAATTAAAATAAACCAATTCATGGATTATTTTAACTTCCATAAAAAGAATAAATTTCTACAAATTTATTTATATAAATTTCTTTATACAAATTTATTTATCCATAATTTATAAAATAAATCGCGCTAGATTTATTTTTATTAATTAAACCAAAATTAAATGGTTTTTCTCCCTTTAGGTGGCCGGCCAACCAAGGAGGGTTGGCACCCTCTTTGGCCGGCCCAAACCGAGCCGAACCAACGCGAATTAAACTCATTTAATTCGCCCAAAAAGCCTTCAAAAGACTTAGCCATTTTTAGCTTCCATTGCGCCTCTGATTAACTCAGATTCGACTTATTTCTCTTGATCGGAAAATCTAATTTTCAACTCATTTTAAATCCCTCGGATTACTCGTAGTGCGTGCGACTAAATAGGCTTTCGATTTATGTTGGCCGTCTATAATCAACAAATTATAGAACGATCATGAGTGGCACCTAGTAGTACATCATGATCCCCAATTAATCGAAAGATCAACGGTTTGACCTCAGAAGAAATTATTCTGAAACCCTTCAGCAGCTCTAATGAATCGTGCCCCATTCCCTTCACCATCTTATACCCACTTGGTTCAGGACACGGTCTATTTGTGTCAGTCCCCACTAGGCTGACTACGTCACACCTAGCCTAAGTAATGTCTTTCTCGTCCTTTGGATTTCTAATTACTCTCATGTATTTAAGAGACTCGCACTCTTAATATGATATACTCTGGCCAGAGGTTTTGAGTAACAATTCGACGATAGGCCTGGGTATACATCTCCTCGCAAGGAGTGGTGAATCCTTTGTAGGTTGTTCAAACATCTTCGGGCACTTCGGCTCATACCCAATCATCCTGGGTCCACACCTTCTTGGAGATGCTTGCTTAAGATGTTAAAGTATAAGTCTCCATGACCAAGATGACTTGAACACCGCAAGTCAAAGGAACATCGCACTTAAGCTGTAGTAAGAACTTCATTGACATATCTTTATAGATAACCATATGAAGTTTTACAGCTAGTCACTCCAATGAACTAGTTCCCTTAACTAGCATCCATATTTATCTCCGGACATCCCAATGTCACCAGCCAGTGAAAATTAGCTGATTAGAGAATAACCCATGCTAGTCTCAACAGAATTGATAGTGTCCGTTTTTATCAATTCATCGACTAGGGATAATTTCAATACTTCACAATTGCACATTAGAGATAATCACTAGTTGTGATCCCATCACAAATTCTCTTATGCTGTGAGTTGTATTGTGGACATTCAGTAGATGAGTTTAAGATCCCAATCAAATACACAAAACATGTATACTCAAATAGTGAATTATCATTTATTAATATAAATGTTTACATCATAAGGCGATTGCCTTAGGACACTTCTGTCATATCACTAACAAACTCCCACTTGGACTAATGCCAATCGCTACGGTATCCAATACCATAGGCTCTAACATGTCCCTCAAACTTGCTTTGAGGCAAGGACTTAGTTAAAAGATCCGCTATATTCCTTTCAGTGGGAACCCTCTCAATTTGTATGTCATTCCTACTTATAATCTCTCTGATCAGATGATAGCGTCGAAGAACGTGTTTGGATCGCTGATGAGACCTTGGTTCCTTTGCTTGTGCAATAGCTCCATTGTTGTCGCAGTAAACCGGCACTGCTTCATCAATGGTTGGAACCTCATCAAGTTTTGAGACAAACTACTTGATCCAAACTGCTTCCATGGTATAATCCGCTACGGTGTCTTGTTTGGAACTTTTCCAACTTATTGCGCCTCCATTCAAAGTAAATACGTATCCAGACTGCGATTTGGAGTCATCCTTATCTGTCTGGAAACTGGCATCTGTATACCCACGTATTACCATATCTCCTTCTCCATATATTAGGAACACATCCTTAGTTCTTCTTAAGTACTTAAGGATTGTCTTTACAGCCGCCCAATGATCCATTCCCGGATCCGACTGGTATCTGCTTGTGACGCTCAAAGCATACGATACATCGGGCCTTGTACATAACATAGCATACATGATAGATCCTATTGCGGATGCATAGGGAATCTTATTCATTCAAATCCTCTCGTCTTCTGTGTGCGGACACATAGACTTTGAAAGGTTGATCCCATGCCTGATGGGAAGGTAACCTTTCTTGGATTCCGACATGCTAAACCTTTTTAGCACTCGGTCTATATACGTAGACTGCGAAAGACCAAGCAACCGTTTTGATCTATCTCTATAGATTCTAATCCCAAGGATATAGGTTGCTTCTCCCAGGTCTTTCATGGAGAAAGTTTTGGACAACCAAATTTTAACTGTCTGTAAGACTGATATATCGTTTCCTATAAGTAAGATGTCATCGACATATAATACTAGGAATACGACTGCACTCCCACTAACCTTCTTGTACACACAAGGTTCGTCAGGATTTTGTGAGAAATCAAACTCTTTGATTGTCTCATCAAAACGGATGTTCCAGCTCCTGGATGCTTGCTTCAGTCCATATATGGATCGCCGAAGCTTGCATATTTTGGTTTTGTCAACCGATGTGAAACCTTCAGGTTGTATCATGTATACATCCTCAAGCAAGTTTCCATTAAGGAAAGCTGTTTTCACATCCATTTGCCATATCTCATAATCATAATGAGCTGCTATGGCCAGGAGCATCCGAATGGATTTAAGCATAATTACCTTCCATGTCGGTTTTCTTCTTGAAAACCCACTTGCACCCTATGGGCTTAATCCCTTCGGGTGGGTTAACCAAGTCCCATACTTGATTTTCGTACATGGAATCCATTTCCGACTTCATGGCCTCAAGCCATTTGTCCCTTTCTGAACTTTTCAGGACATCTTCATAACTGATAGGTTCATCATCGCTTATGAGTAACACGTCGTTCGATTCACTTACGAGAAATCCATATCTCTCTGGAATATTACGTGCCCTATCAGACCTACGAAGAGGTGGTGTTGTTTTAGGTTCAACTGATAGCTCATCACTATGAATTATCGGTTGTGGGCCTAGACTTGGTGTCTCTGTAATGTCTATTGGAGTTTCTTGAACTTCATCAAGTTCAATGCCACTCCCACTGTTTCTTGTAAAAGAAATTCTTTTTCCAGAAATACAGCATTCCTTGAAACAAACACCTTTTGTTCAAAGGGATGATAGAATTGGTAACCCTTCGTTTCCTTAGGGTACCAATAAATAGACATTTATCAGACTTAGCATCCAATTTGTCTGATATAGTCCGCTTCACATAAGCAGGACAACCCCATATCTTAAGGTGAGTTAAGTGAGGTTTCTTACTATTCCAAATCTCATATGGAGTAGTAGAGACTACCTTGGTCGGGACTTTGTTTAACAAGTAAACAGCTGTCTTAAGTGCATAACCCCAAAAGGATTTTGGAAGAGTTGCATGGTTCATCATGGATCTAACCATGTCCATCAAGGTTCGATTACGCCTCTCAGATACACCATTATGCTGTGGTGTATACGGCGGAGTCCATTGGGACAATATCCCATTGTCCCTAAGATAATCTTGAAACTCTTGACTTAAGTATTCACCACCCCGATCGGATCGAAGTATTTTAATACTTTTGCCAAGTTGTTTCTCTACTTCATTTCTGAACTCTTTGAATTTCTCAAAAGCTTCAGATTTGTGTTTCATCAAGAACACATACCCGAATCGTGAGTGATCATCGATAAAGGTGATGAAGTAGCTATAGCCTCCTTGTGCTAGAGTTGACATTGGTCCACATACATCGGTATGTATTAGACCAAGCAATTCTCCCACTGGATTACCTTTTCCGGAAAAGGGTAATTTGGTCATCTTGCCTTTTAAGCATGATTCGCATGTATCAAATGAACCGGGTTCAAATGATTCCAGAATTCCACATCGGTGTAATTTGGTCATGCGTTTCTTACTTACATGGCCAAGACGGCAATGCCAAGTGTAGGAGTCTATTCGATTATCTATTCTAGCACGTTTGTTGCTAACTTCGATATTGAAAACGTCACTGGATAAATCTAACGTGTAGATGCCATTGCACAAAGTTCCATTCCTATAAAGAACACCATTTAAAGTTATGTAACAACAATTGTTACTAAAAGTTAAATGATAACCCTTTTCATTCAAACATGAAATGGATACAATGTTCTTTATTAACGAAGGAACAAAATAACAATTATCCAATTCTAAGACACGTCCAGTGGGGAGCTTTAGCAAATATGTTCTGATGGCAACAGCAACAATCTTTGCTCCATTCCCAACTCGCAAATCTGCTTCTCCTTTGACGAGTCTTCTTCTATTCCTTAGCCCCTGTATGTCATTACATATATGTGAGCTACACCCAGTATCAAGTACCCAGGTATTTGAGGAAATAGAGTGACATTCAATAACGAAGATACCTGAAGAGGATGGGGCATCAGATGCCTTCTTCTTCAAGGACTCAAGATAAACCTTGCAGTTTCTTCGCCAGTGACCCTCCTTGCCACAATGATGGCAAGTTCCTTTTGGTTTCTTTTCAGTCTTCTTGGCCTTTTTCTTCTTCCCTTTGTTCTGTTCCTTGGCCTTCCTCTTAGAACCTTTCTTCGAGGAACCAACTAACAGTACCGCCTTTTGATCCGGCTTTATAGAAGGCTCTACAGTCTTCAGCAGGTTGAGCAACTCAGGAATGGTGGTCTCTAGTTTGTTCATCCGATAGTTCATCACAAATTGTGAATAACTCTTGGGTAAACAACTCAGAATTAAGTCAATACTTAGTTCATGATCCATTGCAAAACCGAGTGCGCTCAGTCGCTCAATGTACCCCAACATCTTTAACACAAACTGCGAGGCAGAAGTGCCTTCCTGCATCTTAGTGGTGAAGAGGAGTCTAGAGACTTCGAACCTTTCGGATCTCGCCTGCTCTTCAAACAACTCATGAAGATGGAAGATGATGGTATAAGCATCCATATGCTCATGCTACTTTTGCAGCTCAGGTACCATAGAGGCTAGCATGATGCAACTCGCAAGTTCAGAATCGGTCACATGTTTCTGATAGGCCAACAATTGGTCTGGAGTTGCATTCTCTGGAGGATGGGTGGGAAGTTGATCTTCAAGGACATAAGCAAGCTTCTCTGCCTTAAGGACTATCCTTAGGTTTCGAAGCCAGTCCATGAAGTTCGGCCCAGTCAGTTTATTGGTGTCCAAAATGGAACGCAAATTTAGAGAAGACATTATCGAGTGATTATCCTAGAAATACAAATTGAGTTTATGTGAGAAGATTGATTAAAGAATGTATCAATATACATTAATTAAAAAATCCTATTTATTTTTCAAATTGAATAACCCTTTTTATCAATTCGGGAGATCGTAGGAACATCTCCAAATAGGTTGATATCCAACCATAGATAAGAACCACCATGGCTGTGGCCATCAAGTTATTCTTAGCTATGAAGGTAGATAATTATACCGATTACATATCACATATATGTAACTATCACTTTATGCTATCAACTAATTGAATGTTTGCATAAATCATTGGGTTGTTAACTCATTAACAAGTATGTAACATTATACATAGCACCCAATTGCACCTCTCTTTACATCGACCTTGGTTGTGGCACAACAAATCGATGCTCCAAGCTTAAGGCTGACCCATTAATCAAGAAATAGTTTTAATATGGTTGGAGCTCATTCAACCGTTTAGTCAGGCTTGGATGTGTCCAACAACCAAAACTAAGGATTGACCTCTGACTCCAACTATATTATTCATAAACTAATTCCATGGTTTGAACATGTTGAGGTTCAAGTCGGGCATGGATGTGTCCATCAACCCAAACGAGAAACAAAACTCCGGTTCTAACCATATTAATGGAAGGTGTTAGCCTTAATATTTTGTAAGGGGTTTTGGGTCTCATCTTTTCTAAGCACATTCATGACATATGATTATGTCATGACTAACGATTTCCTTAATAAAGTATGTATGTGACTTAATTTATCAAGTCTCATGAATTGAATTAGGAACCGGATTTCCTCATTCTAATTTCATACTTTATTTAAAGGAATTGTTTTGGGAAACAATTTCCTAAATTGTCATAATCAATTTCGGAAATAATATGTTTAAGACTTTGATTTCTCTAAATCAAATCTTATTAAATTAAGAGGCAATTCCCTTAATTCAACGACATATTATTTTCATGAAAATCTCATTTAAGAAAACTCTATAGGAAACCATTGTCCTAATTAATTTTGGAGACAACAATATGTAAGAGCATCACCTCTTAAATCATATTTTATTCATGGATTTAATTAATTACAACAAATCGTTTTCTAAGGGTGGCTCCCCGAGGCTCAGATACCCAAAGAAAAATAATTTGTTGTAAATCCAATTGGACGGCTCCCTGAGGCTCAATCCAAATCAAACATGACAATTTCAATTAAAAATTGGGAAATTAAATTACAACAACTAGCTTTAAATTGGACGGCTCCCCGAGGCTCAATCCAAAATAAAGAATTTTGTTGTCAATTTAAAGACCAATTCAAATTTAATTGTCAATTAACTGTCCATGAATTTGTCTAGACTTTCTCAAAAGAAAGTGCCCAAAATTGCGAGATTTCATAAATTGGTTTTCAGAATAATTGTAAGTTTTTGGTACAAAGAAAATTTACATATTTCCAAAGTTGGAAATTTCTAAAATTAGAAAAATTTCCAAAATTGGAAAGTTTCCAAAGATGGGAAGTTTTCACAATTATTATAAAATTTCAGAAACTAGAAAATTTCAAAAGTTTGCGAAATTTCATGAGGATTTCCAAACTTTGAAATTCCTAAATCTAAAATTTATTATAATTGGAAAGTTTCCATAATTGAAAAATTTTCCAAAATTGAGATCATGACAAAGTGTTCCGCAAAACAATTATATGATTATGTCGAACACTAACCGGCTCTGATACCACTGTTGGGACCGGGTGCATGCTGACAAGGATACGAGTTCGTAAAATTTTAAATTTTTACATGCAGCGGAAGAATTTGCATAAAATAATTTCCTAAATTATTTTAACTTCGTATCTAGCATGCAACCTTATAGTGTGTTGACATAATCATAAAATAAAACTTTGCGGAAAAGTAAACTAATTTACATTATACCTCTAGTAACTCGAAGTAAGGGACGAGATCCAACCGCAGCGTCCCTTGGAAGCTCCGCCTCTATTCGCGTCCACGCCGAGTTCTCTTCGGGATGACTTCGCAAAGTCACGAGTTTTATGTCGACGAGAACTACTAGATTCTCCGAAGGCACAACTAGAAGAACAAGAAGAGAAAAATATGGAAACTAACCACCAAAGAAACGGAATCGAATTCCGAGGAGGAAGGAGATGTGATCCGCTTCTTCTTCTTCTTGGTTGGCTTCTCCTTGGTGTAGATGGCTCACGACAACCCTTGCTCACGCCAACCCTTGCTTGGGTGTAGGTTGGGCGCCGGCCCTAGGAAGGGTAGGGTGGGCGCCGGCCCTAAAGGGAAGAGGGGAGAAGGGAAGGAGAAGAATAAAAGAGAGAGAGAGAGGGAGCTCTATATCAATTACTCAATTATTGATTGGGAATCCAAGGCTTGCCTATGGTTCCTTATATAGTTGCTTCTCCCTCGCTAAGTCTCCTCTTTAACAGAATTAACGGAATTAGTTATCATAAGAATTTTTATCTTATAAAATTTCTTATGACTTATTCCGTTAAGCCTAGTCTTATTATAACTAATTTATAATAAAACAAATTCTTCTTCTCTTTAAATTATGGAATAAATTTTATAAGAAATTTATAAACTTTCTTATTATGAAAAAATCAATTCATAATTGATTTTATAAAATTAAAATAAACCAATTCATGGATTATTTTAACTTCCATAAAAAGAATAAATTTCTACAAATTTATTTATAGAAATTTCTTTATACAAATTTATTTATCCATAATTTATAAAATAAATCGCGCTAGATTTATTTTTATTAATTAAACCAAAATTAATTGGTTTTTCTCCCTTTAGGTGGCCGGCCAACCAAGGAGGGTTGGTACCCTCTTTGGCCGGCCCAAACCGAGCCGAACCAACGCGAATTAAACTCATTTAATTCGCCCAAAAAGCCTTCAAAAGACTTAGCCATTTTTAGCTTCCATTGCGCCTCTGATTAACTCAGATTCGACTTATTTCTCTTGATCGAAAAATCTAATTTTCAACTCATTTTAAATCCCTCGGATTACTCGTAGTGCGTGTGACTAAATAGGCTTTCGATTTATGTTGGCCGTCTATAATCAACAAATTATAGAACGATCATGAGTGGCACCTAGTAGTACATCATGATCCCCAATTAATTGAAAGATCAACGGTTTGACCTTAGAAGAAATTATTCTGAAACCCTTCAGCAGCTCTAATGAATCGTGCCCCATTCCCTTCACCATCTTATACCCACTTGGTTCAGGACACGATTTATTTGTGTCAGTCCCCACTAGGCTGCCTACGTCACACCTAGCCCAAGTAATGTCTTTCTCGTCCTTTGGATTTCTAATTACTCTCATGTATTTAAGAGACTCGCACTCTTAACATGATATACTCTGGCCAGAGGTTTTGAGTAACAATCCGACGATAGGCCTGGGTATACATCTCCTCGCAAGGAGTGGTGAATCCTTTGTAGGCTGTTCAAACATCTTCGGGCACTTCGGCTCATACCCAATCATCCTGGGTCCACACCTCCTTGGAGATGCTTGCTTAAGATGTTAAAGTATAAGTCTCCATGACCAAGATGACTTGAACACCGCAAGTCAAAGGAACATCGCACTTAAGCTGCAGTAAGAACTTCATTGACATATCTTTATAGATAACCATATGAAGTTTTACAGCTAGTCACTCCAATGAACTAGTTCCCTTAACTAGCATCCATGTTTATCTCCGGACATCCCAATGTCACCAGCCAGTGAAAATCAGCTGATTAGAGAATAACCCATGCTAGTCTCAACAGAATTGATAGTGTCCGTTTTTATCAATTCATCGACTAGGGATAATTTCAATACTTCACAATTGCACATTAGAGATAATCACTAGTTGTGATCCCATCACAAATTCTCTTATGCTGTGAGTTGTATTGCGGACATTCAGTAGATGAGTTTAAGATCCCAATCAAATACACAAAACATGTATACTCAAATAGTGAATTATCATTTATTAATATAAATGTTTACATCATAAGGCGATTGCCTTAGGACACTTCTCTCATATCACTAACAGGGCATTCATTCTTGAAATGCCCTTTCCTACCACACTCAAAGCAAGAGGCATTAGTCTTATCAAGTTTAGCTTCACTAGAGTTACCTCTACTCTTGAAGCGTCGACCCCTTCTCATCATCCTTCTCACAAAGTTCGCCATTTCGGAGGATGAGGAGCCGCTGCCATCTTCCTCGGAATCGGACTCGGATTCGGAAGAGGATGAAGATGAAGTGACTTCCTTCTCCTTCTTCTTCTTGTTGGATCGGTCCCCTGCAACTAAGGCAATCCCCTTCTCCTTGGGGCCTTTGTTAGCCATTTCATGCAATTCCATTTCACATAATAAATCATCTAACTTAACAATTGATAAATCCTTGGATACATTGTAGGCATCCACCTTGGATGACCACAAAGCATTCCTTGGAAATGCTTTTAGTACATACCTCACAAGGTCGCGATTCTCGACCTTTTCATCAATCGAATGAAGCCCATTGAGGACTTTCTTGAACCAGCTATGAAGCTCACTTACCGATTCATTCTCCTTCATGGAGAGATTTTGAAGTTGATTGAGGAACAAGTCCCTCTTGGTGATTCTTGAGTCTCGGGTGCCCTCATGGAGTTCGATGAGTTTGTTCCACAAGTCCTTTGCACTTGTGAAGGGACCAACCTTGATGAGTTGGTCTTTGTTCATGCCGCATTGTAGAGTGACAACCGCCTTCGTGCCGGCTTCACTCTTTCGAGTTTGTTCGGCAGTCCATCTCCACGACTCAAGTTCTTTGCCTTCATCATCCTTAGGAGGAGTGAATCCCTCCTTCACCGCGAACCAAGTGTTGATGTCCATCTTTAAATAATATTCCATCTTCGATCTCCAATATTGGAAATCTGCGCCATCGAAGAATGGAGGTCGGGTGGTGGAGAAGCCTTCTCTCAATGCCATGGATGTAACTCTCGGTTGTTAATCCGCAAAAACAGAGCCCCAAGCTCTGATACCACTTGTTGGAACCCGGATGGCTAGAGAGGGGGGGTGAATATAGCCAATCACTTTGACTTTAAAGACTTAGCGAATTTCTGCACTTCACTTTGCTAGTAGCACAGCGGAAGTATGAAAGCAGAGTATGCAAAAAGAACAGGAAACAAAACAAACTAACACAACTAGCAAGATCGCTAACAAGGAGGGTTTACAAGGTTCGGGGATAACTTGCCCCTATTCCTTGGCATGCCCGTAAGGTGGGTGATCCCTTGATCGTCGGCAGATCAAGCCCCGGTTAACACAGGATAGAATGCAACCTCCTTCTCAGTGGAGAAACCTCTCCACAGCGTTTCAATCACAGATATATGTTTAAGCACAATGAAACAACAAGAAAGATCTTACTTAGCACTAGCAAAGACAAGAACACAGCAAGCTCCCTCAGAGCTCCACCCAGCGACGATCTCACGCAAGAGCCTTCTCCTCGTGTCTTCTCGCTGTTGGACTCAGAGCTTCTTGTCCCTTCCTTCAAGTGCTCAAGCAAGGGCTGGTTGCTTCTCAGATCTCAATGGCTTGCTCAAGGTATGATGGAACAGCAAGAACACAAGCACGTTGCAAGCCAAAAACATAGCAGCAATACTGATCAGCGGCGTTGTTGTTGCTTAAGACTTCTCGCAACCGGCGCTTAAGTCTTCTCCACACAGCTCCAGGTCACCATCCCACAGCAGCCTCTAGCTACTCTCCTGCAACCACCAGCTACCACTGAGCCCTTTTGGACCACCTGAGCTCCCCTCAGACCAGCCCCAGATAGCAGCTCCAGCCAGCGCCAGCGCCCGTTGCAACCTGGGATGGAAAACAGACAAACCTGCTCCAAAGAAAGACCACCATTGACTCTCCTTGAGTGTTTGAATCCTTCCCTGTCACCTGCAGCTTAATCAGTGGGTTAGAGCAGCATATCAAGCAAGAAATCAAGAATCAGAGATCAGGCGCAGTGTATCAGATATGCTCAGACGCGATCAGAGCGTCTGACAATGTAATTTGAATTAAAGTGATCGGTCACCGGACCGATCCAGGGCTTGTGGGTCGGTCACCAGACCGATCCACCGCTTTGCAGGGACTCCCAGCTCTCACGGCGACACAAGCCTGATCGGTCACCAGACCGATCAGAGTGAAGCCTGATTGGTCACCAGACCGATCAGGTTAGGCTCTGTCCGATCCGGCCATAGCCTGATCGGTCCACGTCTGAGTGAACAGTAACTTCAGAAATTAAATCCTAAGTCTTTGATCGGTCACCAGACCGTTCAGAGCCTGATCAGTAGGGGAACTCAACTCACTGTTCGCTCCCTGATCGGTCACCAGACCGATCAGGAGCAAGACAGTGAGTGAACTGCCTGCTCCCTGATCGGTCACCGGACCGATCAGGAGCCAAGCAGTGGAGCACCGTCCTGCTCCCTGATCGGTCACTAGACCGATCATGAGCCACACAGTAGGTTACCAACCTCACTGTGTGCTCCCTGATCGGTCACCAGACTGATCAGTCATCGCTGGATCGGTCACCAGACCGATCCACGAAGGAGCAGCATGTCAATCTCCCTGATCGGTCACCAGACCGATCCAGGGACTCAAACCTAGCCTTCCAAGCTAGGGTTTCACCCACCTTAGCCCTCCAAGCTAAGGATTTTTCACCTAACTCTCCAAGTTGGGAATTTTCACCTAACCCTCCAAGTTAGGACTTTTCACCTAGTCCTTCAAGCTAGGACTTTTCACCCAAATCTTCCAAATTAGGACTTTTCCAAACCTAGCCCTCTAAGCTAGGACCTGACCCTCCAAGCTAGGACTTTTTCACCTAACTCTCCAAGATGGGAATTTTCACCTAACCCTCCATGTTAGGACTTTTCACCTAGCCCTCCAAGCTAGGACTTTTCACCCACCTCTTCCGAATTAGGACTTTTCACACACCTAGCCCTCCAAGCTAGGATTTTCAACACCTAACCCTCCAGGTTAGGATTTTCCAACACCTAGCCCTCCAAGCTAGGATTTCCCATAACGTGCCTGATCCCCGATCAGGACTTAACCACAATCATAATCATAATCATCCACCTAAACTAAAATCGGTGTCAACACCAAAACAACAATCAGGGTTAGACTGCATCAACAAGCATGACATGTTCAGAGTATGAATCTCTTAAATACATGAGAGTAATTAGAATCCATAGGACGAGGAAACGTTACTTGGGCTAGATGTGACGTAGTCAGCCTAGTGGGGACTAACACACATAGACCATGTCCTGAACCAAGAGGGTATAAGATGGTGAAGGGAATGAGGCACGATTCATTATAGCTGCTGAAGGATTTCAGAATCATTTCTGAGATCAACCGTTGATCTTTCAATTAATTGGGGATCATGATGTACTACTGGTGCCACTTATGATCATTCTATAATTAATTAGTTAATTATGGACGACCAACATAAATTGAAAGCCTATTTGGTCACACGCATAACGAGTAATTCGAAGGATTTAAAATGAGTTGAGAATTGAATTCTCCAATCGAGATAGACTATTTTTGGTAAGTCCAAACAATAGTCAAAACTGAATTTATTTCAGACGCATCGGAAGCATAGAATGGCTAAGTCTTTTAAAGACTTAATGGGTGAATTAAATAAGTTTAATTCATTAAGGGATTTGATCCAATTGGGGTTAGATGGGCCGGCCAAGAAGGGGGCCTCCTCTCTTCTTGTCATGGCCGACCACCACCATAAAAGGATAAGGCTATTTTGGTTTGTTTTATAAAATAGACCAAAGGTTGGTTTATTTTATAAAAGGTTATATTAATTTTATATATATAAATTTTTATAATGAACCAATGGTTGGTTTGTTTTATAAATTTTTATATAATGAACCAATGGTTGATTTATTTTATAAATTTTATATAATCAGCCAAAAGAAAGAGAGCCTTGATTATGGATTGATTGAGAAATTATTCCATAATCAAGAAGAAGAAGCTTGATCATGAGAGCCTTGATTATGGATTGATTGAGAAATTATTCCATAATCAAGGAGAGGTTTGCTTGGGTATTAAGAAACCTCTCCCTATATAAAGGACCCAAGGGGTGCCATGGAAGAGGATCCATCCAAGAATTGCTTGGGCTCTCTCCTCTTCTTCTCTCCCTCTCTCTTGGCCGGCCATAGGCCTTCCTTTTTCTTCTTGCCGTGAGCACAAGGAGAAGCATCAAGGCGACGAAGTTCTTCCTTGCGATGATCTTCCTCTTCGGCCAACCTTGGCGGTGAGTCTTTCGATTTGATTACTCTCTCGGTTTTCGTCGTGTTCACGGAAAATCTAGTAGTTCTCGTGAACACGAAACTCGTGGCATAGCGAAGTCATCCCGACGATACTCGGCGTGGATACGAATAGAGGCGGAGCTTTCAAGGGACGCTAACGGTTGGATCTCGTCCCTTCTTCCAAGTTACGCAAGGTAATTCGTAGAGTAATTTCCTTTTCTGCAAAAAATTTTATATTACGATTATGTGAACACATTGCATGCTTAGGATATGTGTTAGAATAATTTAGGAAATTATTCATGTTTTTGTTTCCACTGCATGTAATTATGTAACAATTACAATACGTGTCCGCGCTGGCATGCACCCGGTCCCATCATATGCTTGTGCTCTCTGTTGTTTCGTGCTTAAGCGTTTTGCTGCATACTTGTGAGCTTTTTCCTTCTAGTGTCCGTGAGCTTATCTTGTATCTTCTTGAGACCGATTATGGAGAGGTTTCTCCATCGAGTAGGAGGCTATCACAATCCGGGGTTCACCGGGGCTTGATCTGCCAACGATCATGGGATTGCCCACCTCACGGGCATGCTAAGGAGTAGGGGCAAGTTATCCCCGATCCTTGTAAATAATCCCTGTTAGCGTTTTGGTTTGTTTTTCATTTCTGCATTTATACTTGTATTATTTTCTTCCGCTGCTACTGCTAACCCTAAGTGCAGAAGTTTTCAAAGAAGCTAAGTTTTATGTCTGGCTACATTCACCCCCCCCTCTCTAGTCATCCAAGCACCAACAGAGACGGGTCGAGGTACTAACATCATGAGACCCGGGAGTCTCGGAGGCCGTGCAAAAGTATAACCGGAAGAGCTGGTTGGCAAAAGGTAACTTCTTTAGAGTGGAGTAGGTGAGGATGTGTTCTCTAGAAGAGGGAACAGTAGGCATCGATTGGACCTACGATTTCATTGAAATCCAAAGTCAAAACCAAGACAACTCTGACTATTATTCATGCATATTTATCATATTATTGTGTTCTTGGACTAACCTTGTTTGCAAGTTGAAAGAAGTTGGCTGCTGCGATCCCAGGCGCCTGAAAGGGTTCAGGCGCTCGAGAACCCAAGCGCCTGAATGATATCAGGCGCCCCAGATGGGGTTCTTCCTACAGGTGTGTCACATCAGCTCCCAAGCGCCCATGAGCTACCAGGTGCCTCAGTAGTCCCAGGAACCTAAGAATGGAGATAAATGTTGGTCGAGTCTGCGGATAAGGACGCGGCTGATCCGGGTGACATGGAAGGCACCTTATAAGCTATCAGGTGCTCGAGAAGCACTATAAAATGGGCTTCACCCCTTTGCTTCCAACATCAATTCAAGCTCTCGCATTTTTCAACATTAAAGCTTTCGTGCTCAAATTCTCTGCGCTCACAAAGTTCAAGATCGACGACATGTTATTATTAAAGTGTCGTCGTATAAATTCTTTACTTTTGTACACAGTTATTATACATCATTTTCATAATATAGAATTGCCTAACGAAAACCATCAAGGACCGTGGGCCTTGGAGTAGGAGCCAATATAGACTCCGAACCAAGTAAAAAGAAAAGGTGATAGCCGTGTTTTACTTATTTCCACTGCATCTTAATTCTGATTCTTCGAAAAATTTACAGTATTGATATTCACCCTCTATTGATTACAACGATCTCATAAGTAGTATCATAGCAGGTGGCTCAATCTTGGTGAAACCACCACTTCAGCAATTTTTTTTTCAGATTTTTTTGCCTTTTCTTTCAAATAAAAAATATATTTATGCAGGGTTTTAATTTTGAATTTTTATTTTTGAATTTTTATTTTTTCACCATTAGATTGAATTGATAAAACCATCATTTTCTGAAAACTTGTCATACATTTTTTAATTTTTTAATTTTATTATTATTTTGCTTCGAATTTCGTGCAACACCTTTTGAGCTATTTTTTCTTCTTCTCCTGCACTACTAATCCAAGACCAAGTCTTGGTATATTTTTTGTTATTTTTTTGTGTGTGTGAGTTTTATACTGAATAGTCAATCAAGAATGGAACAGTGCTCATCCACCTCTATTCTCTGGCGAGAATTTCAGATCTTGGAAGGATCTAATGCAGTCTCACTTGATGACACATATGGATTTGTGGATGATAAGCTAAACGAGGTTCACATTCCCCACAGAAGATAGAACATCAATTGCCTGGGACAAATTGGATGAACCAACACTGAGGAAGATCGAAATTGATGTCAATGCAACATTAATCCTACAATGCGGCCTGACCAAAGAAGAATTGAAGCAGATTGTATCCTTCAACTGTGCCAAAGAGATTTGGGAGAGATTGATCGACTTATATGAAGAAACTTCCAACATCAAGGACTTAGAAGGTGTACTGCTTAAATCATGGAAAGCATCAGACAAAGAAGAACAAACTCAACCGAGCCTCCTTGCACTACCGGTTCGAGTTCACCTTACCGAGACCGAGTCTATGTCTGAATCTGAAGATGAGCCAAAACAAAGCAATGAATCCATATCCATCTCTGAAGAAGTTAAACTCACTGTATGTGGCTATTCTGAATCTAATTTATATGAATTAATTCCTTATCTGTCTTGTATGTTGGCAAAAGCCAACATCCGGGTTAAGTCCCTTTAACAGGAGGTAATAGTCTTGATGTAGGAGGCCAACTCAATCTCCATGAATGAGACCATTCAGGAAGGAACCTCAACTCAAGTTCAACAACTTGAGAAAGAGAACTCCTCCTTGAAAACTCAAGTGAAGGAACTTCGAGTTGCACTGGAACAGTTTACTTCAGATTCCAAGAATCTTGACTTGATTCTTGGAAAATAGAAATCCGTTCTCAACCAATTCGGACTTGGTTACCGAACCAACTCACGTTACAGATCCTACTATTCTATTTTGAACCAAACTAGAATCCGAGTCCAAGCATGGGTCCCTAAACTTAGCTTGACAAATCAAGTTGGATGAAACCATTATTGGATCCTCAAGGATCAAATTCATTACTTAGATAGACCGTATCAGGGTTTTGATCTAGGGGGAGCCAATAAAAAAATCATTTCTATTATTAGATAAATATTGCATGCTTTTATAATTGCTTGTTTACTTGTACATTTAATTTTATGCAAAAATGTCATGCTTAGGTTAGAAATGGTTAGATAAAGTCCTGACATGATTGAAACTTACACAACCTAGTATAGTATTAGGGTGGGGCGAGATGATAGTACATTAGGGAAGCCTGTCTAAAGAGTCAGATAGGGTAAGGCGTACCCTATTTGTTCTTTTTTTATTCGATGGAACTAGCTGAAGCTACCTCGCCACATCCTCGACTAGTTGGACCAGGGCTTCTCAAAAAGTAATTTGAAAATAAAATTTCTATAAATGGCTTTGTCTAGGAAAGGATCGTTACTCCGATAACCAAGAAGGTCCCTATGCCTCGCCAAGAGCTGGAAGCCGATTATTGAAATCTATTTTCAACTTACTAATTGTCAAACTTGAATCTAACACATGGTTCAATAAAATCATAGTTTTTAACCAAAATTTAAAAGATAAAATTAATGCATCTCACAAAACAGATAAGGATACCCTATTATGTCACTTAGATATAGGTGAATTGCTTATGACCTAAAAATTTAGTCCAACTCAACTAACCTCACAAACATAATCAATTTCAGATTTAATTTATTAAACTCAATTAATATTTTTCAAATTTCAACTTAATAAGTTTCAAATTTCAACTTAATAAGTTTCTAAATTTAACTTAATATTTTCAAAATTCAACATAATATTTTTAAAATTTAATTTAATAGTTTTCAAAATCCAACTCAATAAATTTTTAAAAATTTAACTTAACATTTTCAAAATTAATTTTAACTTAACACTTTTCAAGATTAACTCAACTTAACATTTTTTTAACTTAAACTCAACATTTTTTTCATTCAAAATTAAATTAAGACAAACCTAATCAAGAACTTAATGTAAACTTAATTATACAATACTTTGATTGGCGTTTGATTTAATTACATCCCAATCAAAAGTAGGTCAACCAGGCGCCCGAGAGGTACTCGGGAGCTCGGAACTTTGTCTGACACTCCCACATGTCGAGGTAGTCAACACTGCAAATGCCTGATCCAGGCGCCTGAGTAACTTCTCGGTCGCCTCACTTCCTAACCCGAGCACCCTCCAATGCTCTCAGGCGCTCAAAAAGGGCTTTATAAGCCCTCACCCACAGCTCCTTCCCCACACCACAACACCCTCTCCACTCTCCTCTTCACTTCTAAGACATTCCTAAGCGACCCCAATCAACTGAGAGTCTTCCACCTTCCCCAATCTCCAACTATGCCTCCTCGGTATGATTTCTTGATCTTAAACCTGTTCTCAAATTTTAGATTACTTATCATTATTAATCATTCCATTTATTGATCATTATGCTAATTATCAAACGTCGTGTTACCGAGACTGACCCCGTACTAAGCCTAGCCCCGATCCTAGATTCCCTACGTTAGCCTTCTTTAATATGTTTGCAACTTCTACATATAAACCTCTCAAAACTAGCTATCTCAGTAGTAGTTTCTTTACCCAGTCCTGTCCTTTAGCCATGGATGTCATTAACTACTACCAACTTGATAGATTAGTGTACTATAATAGTTCTATAAACATAACCTTGTGTGTCGAGTTCTATAATAACTTGGTCAAACTTGACGACTTCTGCTATTCTATCACAGTTCAGACCCTTCCACTCACCATCACTCCTACTTTATTTACTAGATTTCTTGGACTACGACACTCTTAGTCCACTTTGGTTTTCTACCCTCCTACGGACCTTCCCTTTTCTGCTCCTTACTCTCACATCACCCTCGACATACTTTACTCCTATTTTTTCGGGAATGTGAGAGATCTGATGGTGCAAAACACTCGATCTGTCGATCTACGCATCCAGGACTACGCACTCTATCGAGTCCTGGTGTGCTGCATTCTTCTCCTGACCTAACAGGATGTAGCGGTGATGCAACCTTTCCACTCATACCTACTTTATGCCATGATCCACCACCTGAATATAGACATCGGACTTCATATGTTCTAGACGATCATTTACGCTTCTAGCGTCTCTACACATTCGAGATTGTGGACACTTTACTGTCACATCTTGAACGCACTCTTCCACCATTATGGACATGATATTTCTATAGAAGAGATCGTCAGGATGACGGAGTTCGACGAAATAGGATCTATGAACTTCTCCCTAGCAGCAGTAGATATCTCGACTACCGAGGTCATTTCATGGAGATGACATGACGATCCACCATAGGATGACTCGGACGATTACGTGGACGTTGAGGTTGCGGACGTCGTTGTCGAGATCGGGGAGCACCTACAACAGTCTCCACCACCTCCTTTGATGACTATGGACCAACATCTTACACGGATCGAGTTGGAGGTTCATATTCTTCGAGAGGAGATAGAGGGCCATCACATAGAGATGATGGGCGCTTATCAGGCCCGACATAAGGAGAGGCTAGCAGCAGATCAGGCCCGGCATGAGGAGATGATGGTTATGTTTCGTTCATGGCATCCAGGCCCTTCTTGGTATACGGGCCCTTCTTTGTAGTCTGGCATCGTACTTTGACTATGGATCTGAACTTGTCATTTGACTTCTCTTACTTGTAGAGTTGACTTGTTGACTTATTTATGATTATGGATTTCCTTTATTGATTTGACCACTTATTGGAATGTGCTTAGTAGAATATGATTAGATTTCATTTATATTTTCTTGGGGTTCTATCATTTCTTTTTAAAATCCTATTTTAAAAATTATTAACTGCTTTCCAAAATTCATAGTTTTAAAAATATATTATTTTAAACTTTTTATTAATTTTTGACATAGTTTTTTAAAAATTACCCCCTTTAAAACTAGGGATTTTCTTTGTTATGAACATAGCTTAGGACTTAACCCTAGTTTGCATGATCCTATAGATTTAGAAGCCAACATCTCACAAACATATTAGGATACTTTGATTGATATCCTAGACTGAGTTGAAATGCTTAGGTTTATGCCTTGACTCAAGATGCTTTAACTCAGTGCATCAACAACAGTTGGGGCAATAAATACAGTTGAACAACAATCAAGTTAAGTAATCAAGATTAGAAAGTCTAACTTGATCAGACTACTTAACTTGACTAAGCCAAGTAAAAGCTGCTATTTTATAACAGTTAGTGAGTACCAAACTGGGTTAGACAGGAACCCAAGGAAGTATAATTTGATTATTTTTCAAATTTCTTAAGTGCATAATTTTTTTATGCTTGGACTCAGTAGCAATATCTACTTGGTTTAAATCTTGCCACTTTTAATTCTTGCTTACTTGATTCTTTACTGCTACCTCCTGCATAATTCATAATTCATTACTTGTTGCATATTATTTTTTTTACTACTTGATATTTTTTTTATGCAAAACTAATAGGCTCTGATACTCAATTTTTTTCCCAATCAATTATATATATATATATATATTTAAAATGAATAGCTACTATTTTTTTTATATATGTCAAAGGGGAAGAGTAGAAAAAGTGAAGTCAAAAATTAAATTTTTACTTAAAAGTTTCCTTTTCTCAAAGAAAGAAACTTTCAAAAGTGGTTTTCGTCCTTAACTTAAAGTTTTTTGGAATTTCTTTTGTGATACTCAGAAGCTTTTCAAATACTTTTTCAAAACTGAACTTAGAATTGTTTTATGAATGTTTCCATACTTAGAATTCTTTCAAAAATTTCAAATGCTTTTGGCCCCTCCAAAGTTGAATGTTAACCTTTTAACCACTAAAACTTTATTCTTTAATCTCATAACCCTAATTCCGTTTCGAGAAACTTTCTCAAAATTTTCTGTACCACATTTTAAGTTACGGTATTCAACATTTTCCCCCACTAATAAAAATTTGATCCCTAAATTTTGTTCTTCACAAACGGCAATTGCCAGCCTCTCGTATGTAGTTGGCAACTATACCCTATTTAATCAGCTCAACAGCTGAATGAACGTTCAAGCAACCTTGGGGAATAAGTGGGGATGTCGTGCTTGAATCTTCCATCCAATCTCCCAAATTCCATACCAAAGATCATGGATCTAGAGGTCATCCTCTAACAACAATCTACAATCGATCACACCTAATCCTAACCACCCTCAGGATGCTCAACCTTAAGGTCACTGGCCCCAAATCCTATAACATGATCCTCAAATGTACAATGTCAGATCCATGAGTAACGGCCGAGTGTCCACAATCAACAACATCCTCCAAACGTCTCAAGTCATATATATATCCTTCCAATCGACCGTCAAAAGAATATATCGTCCATATCCACCAATATGGCATACTTTATGTTAGTATCAATAACAAACTTCTAGTTAATCAAACACGGAAAGGTCATATTTCCACCAAATTCTCCATCAACATCTACATATCCCAAAATCGGGTTTCACGATATCCACCGATAGAGTCCTCAAAACACCACACATCATAGAGATTCGTCATTCTCAATCCACCTCTCAACACCCTAACAGGTCGTACATCCCGATGTACCATCGAAATTATCTAACCATGTACACTGAATCTATGAGTCAAAATCCCTCATAGAATTAGCGTAGCGACAAAGCGAGTCGACCAACCATTGCCTCGTATCCCAATACATTCCAATTCCTCCACCCAAGGTTCAGAAACCTCTGAGGTCTAATTCCATAATCAGGAGATAGAGACAAGCTATTCTCTCAGGAGTATCATCACATAATCACGATGTGATTGCTTTAATTCCCGAAAGGTCGACCTCGGTATCTTTAACCCAAAGGCGGCCTAACCTTGTAAATGATTTGCCTAAGCGCAAATCATAAGTCTGAATACCTTCTTGGTTATCCAAACCAAGGGAACGCTATAACCCGTAAGTGTCAAGCAATTAGTTTCACATTTTCCGTATCAGCTCAAGTCACCTATCAAACTGTATCTTCTAAGTCATCAACCAGGTACACATGATCCATGGTCAAAGTCCCCATGGAATAGGATGTATCACTCTTCTACTATCCATGATAGTATATAGCTCATGCTACTCTTCTATATCAGTGTAGGTCATGCACCTTAAACGTGCCTTTCAGGTCACCTAACCAAGCACATGCAACCCAAAGGTCTGAAACTCCTTGAACCAGGGTAAGTCAATCATATACTGATCGAGCCAACTACAGTAGGAAACTCTAGTTCTCGCCCAACTAATAATAGCTGGTACAAGTAAATAAATAGTAAGATCCAAGCAAGACCAAAATTCTTAACCTCTAATAGATTGTCGACAAATTCGACCTTGGCTTTTCTGACTCAACAGTTAATGCTACTAGAGAATTAACATTCTGCACTCCAAGGTCTTATCTGCAACGTGTCACTAGTCGCTCCCATTAACGGTCATGAATAAGATAGATTGACTACCTGTCAATCCAACTAAAACCAAGTCTATGATTACCTATCCATCTAGTAGGAATATACAATCCCACCAAGCTGGGAAAATGAATCCAATCCTAACTCTAATAGTGAATACTAAAAGTAGGATTGGTCCAGAAAGATATACCTCTTGTCGTCTGGAGATGACCCGTCACCGCCAAGTCCCAGAGTGCAGGTCACAACGAGAAAGCAACTCTAAAAAATCTGAAATGTACTCGAGTAGATCACATCAAACCTGAGCTCCGATACCAACCGAATCTTTATCAGATACAACTCCGAAAATTCGTAAAACTTAAAAGGCATCTGAAACCTGGCTCTAATACCAAAATAAATTATCACGCCCCTAAATCAATGGAGCCGCTGATCCAATATAAAATTAGACAGCATCTCCCCATTCTGGCGGACAATTTACACATACATACAAACACACGCAGATAAATATTGGTCTCAGGCCACAAAACAGATATATATATATAACATAAAGAAAATGAAACATCACAATACTGAAAACATAAAACGCACCTAAGCTGCCCTCGGGCCAGATGTGCAACAAAACAACAAACACATAGTCCAACAAAGGACTCAAAAATACAATATCGCATGAATAAATCCAATACAAATCATGGTATCAAAACGGATACTAAATATATACTACGTTATCAAAAGAAAACAAAACCAGCGGAAGCACCCATCCAATAGGAGTCGTGGGGACCCTGGACCGGCAATTGGGCTCCTCCGATGAGCTATCAACCTGAAAACAAAAGCATTGTAATGGGTGGTTAGTCCAACTGGACTCTGCGGGTATATAGAAAGATATGCATAGCCGAAACAAATAGCTGAATAAGCTATAAAGAAATAACAGGATATAGTCTCAACATGAATATCAGAATATGCATAACTGAAAGTATAACTGACTGCCCGTACCAGAAATCAGTCTATCCTGATCATAAAAGGAATCGTACTACACAAGCAAGTGTAGGGTCATCAAACCACACAAATAGTATATCTTGTATGTGTTAGTAATATGAGAGAAATGTCCTAAGGCAATCGCCTTATGATTGTAAACATTTATTTTAATAAATGAAAATTCACTATTTGAGTATACATGTTTGTGTATTTGATTGAGATCTTAAACTCATTTACTGAATGTCCGCAATACAATTCACAGCATGAGAGAATTTGTGATGAATTCACAACTAGTGATTATCTCTACATGTGCAATTGTGAAGTATTGAAAATATCCCTAGTCGATGAATTGATAAATACGGACACTATCAATTCTGTTGAGACTAGCATGGGTTATTCTCTAATCAGCTGATTCTCACTGGCTGGTGACATTGGGATGTCCAGAGATAAACATGAATGCTAGTTAAGGGAACTAGTTCATTGGAGTGACTGACTGTAAAACTTCACATGGTAGTCTATATATAGACATGTCAGTGAAGTTCTTACTGCAGCTTAAGTGCGATGTTCCTTTGACTTGCGGTGTTCAAGTCATCTTGGTCATGGAGACTTATACTTTAACATCTTAAGCAAGCATCTCCAAGGAGGTGTGGACCCAGGATGGTTGGGTATAAGCCGAAGTGCCCGAAGATGTTTGAACAGCCTACAAAGGATTCACCACTCCTTGCGAGGAGATGTATACCCAGGCCTATCGTCGGATTGTTACTCAAAGCCTCTAGCCAGAGCATGTCATGTTTAGAGTATGAGTCTCTTGAATACGTGAGAGTAATTAGAAATCCAAAGGACGAGAGAACGTTACTTGGGCTAGGTGTGACGTAGTCAACCTAGTGGGGACTGACACACACAAATCATGTCCTAAACCAAGTGGGTATAAGATGGTGAAGGGAATGAGGCACGATTCATTAGAGCTGCTGAAGGGTTTCAGAATTATTTCTGAGGTCAACCGTTGATCTTTCGATTAATTGGGGGTCATGATGTAGTACTAGGTGCCACTCATGATCGTTCTATAATTGGTTGATTATAGGCGTCCAACATAAATCGAAAGCCTATTTAGTCACACGCACTACGAGTAATCTGAGGGATTTAAAACGAGTTAAAAATTGGATTTTCCGATCAAGAGAAATAAGTCGAATCTGAATTTATCAGAGGCGCACGGGAAGCTTGAAATGGCTAAGTCTTTTGAAGGCTTATTGGGTGAATTAAATGAGTTTAATTCGCGAGGGTTAGGCTTGGTGTGGCCGGCCAAAGAGGGTGCCCGGCCACTACAAGGAGAGAAAACCAATTTATTTGGTTTAAATTATAAAATAAATCAAGCGCGATTTGTTTCATAAAATTATGGATAAATAAATTTATATAAAGAGATTTATATAAAAGGATTTATATAAAGAAATTTATAAAATTTATTCTTTTTATGGAAATTAAAATGAACCATGAATTGGTTTATTTTATTTTATAAAATCAATTATGAATTGATTTTTCCATGATAAGAAAAATTTATATAAATTTTATTCCATAATAAAAGGAGAGATGTATTTGTTTTATTATAAAGTTAGTTATAATAAAACTTGGCATAAACGGAATAATTCATAAGAAAATTTATAGGATAAATTTCTTATGAAAAATTTCGTTAAAGGGGAGACTTGGCAAGGGAGAGACTACTATATAAAGGAACCAAGGCTAGGCTTGAATTCCCAAAATTGAGTAATCAAGAGATTAAGAAGTTCTCTCTCTCTCTCATTCTCTCCCTCTCTCTCTAGGGCCGGCGCCCACCCTTTCTCTCTCTAGGGCCGGCGCCCCTTCTCTCTCTAGGGCCGGCGCCCCTTTCTCCCTCTAGGGTCGGCGCCACCTCCCTTGCCGTGAGCCACCACCAAGACGAAGCGGGTCGCGACTCCTTCCTCCCTTCACGGAATCTTGATTCCGTTATTCGGTGGTTAGTTTCTATCTTTTCTCTCTTGATATTCTAGTTGTGCCTTTGGAGAATCTAGTAGTTCTCATCGGCACAAAACTCGTGGCTTTGCGAAGTCATCCCGAAGAGAACTCGGCGTGGACGCGAATAGAGGCGGAGCTTCCAAGGGACGCTACGGTTGGATCTCGTCGCTTACTTCGAGTTACGCGAGGTAACGAGTAAATTAGTTTACTTTCTGCAAAAATTTTTAATTTATGATCATGTCCACACATCATAAGGTCGCATGCTAGATACATGGTTAAAAATAATTTAAGAAATTATTTATGCTAATTCTTCCGCTGCACGTAAATATTTTAAAATTTACGAACCCGTATCCTTGTCAACATGCACCCGGTCTCAACAGTGGTATCAGAGCCGGTTAGTGTTCGACATAATCATATAATTGTTTTGCGGAAAACTTTGTCATAATCTCAATTTTGGAAAAATTTTCAATTATGGAAATTTTCCAATTATTATAAATTTTAGATTTAGGAATTTTAAAGTTTGGAAATCCTCATGAAATTTCGCAAACGTTTGAAATATCCTAGTTTCTGAAATTTTATGATAATTATGAAAACTTCCCATCTTTGGAAACTTTCCAATTTTGGAAATTTCTTATTTTGGAAATTTTCTAATTTTGGAAATATGTAAGTTTTCTTTGTACCAGAAACTTACAATTATTCTGAAAACCTATTATGGAAATCTCGCAATTTTGGATACTTTCTTTCAAGAAAGTCTAGACAAATTTATGGATCATTAATTGACAATTAAATTCGAATTGGTTTTAAATTATTTACAAAATTCTTTATTTTGGATTGAGCCTCGGGGAGTCGTCCAAATTAAAGTTAGTTGTTGTAATTTAATTTCCTATTTTGAATAAAATTGTCATGTTTAATTTGGCTACGCCTCGGGGAACAGGCCAAATTAGATTTACGACTAATTTCTTTTCTTTGGGTATCTGAGCCTCGGGGAGCCACCCAAAGAAAAATAATTTGTTGTAATTAATTAATCCATAAATAAAATATGCAATCAAATCTTGGAAATTTTGAGGTGATTCTCAAACAATAATTTCCTTATTTGATTTAAGAGGTGATGCTCTTACATATTGTTGTCTGCAAAATTAATTAGGAAAATTGTTTCCTATAGAGTTTTCTTAAATAAGATTTTCATGAAAATAATATGTGGTTGAATTAAGGGAATCTGTCTCTTAATTTAATAAGATTTGATTTAGAGAAATCAAAGTCTTAAACATATTATTTCCGACATTGATTATGACAATTTAGGAAATTGTTTCCCAAAACAATTCCTTGAATAAAGTGTGAAATTAGAATTAGGAAATCCGGTTCCTAATTCAATTAATGAGACTTGATAAATTAAGTCACATACATACTTTATTAAGGAAATCGTTAGAGCATGACATAATTATATGTCATGAATGTGCTTAAAAGAAAAAGGATGAGACCCAAAACCCCATACAAAATATTGAGGCCAACACCTTCCATTAATATGGTTAGAACCGGAGTTTTGTTTCTCGTTTGGGTTGATGGACACATCCATGCCCGGCTTGAACCTCGACATGTTCAAACCATGAAATTAGTTTATGATTAATATAGTTGGAGTCAGAGGTCAATCCTTAGTTTTGGTTGTTGGACACATCTAAGCCTGACTAAACGGTTGAATGAGCTCCAACCATATTAAAACTATTTCTTGATTAATGGGTCAGCCTTAAGCTTGGAGCATCGATTTGTTGTGCCACAGCCAAGGTCGATGTAAAGAGAGGTGCAGTTGGGTGCTATGTATATTGTTGCATACTTGTTAATGAGTTAATAACCCAATGATTTATGCAAACATTCAATTAGTTGATAGTATAATGTGATAGTTACATATATGTAATATGTAATCGGTATAATTACCTACTTTCATAGCTAAGAATAACTTGATGGCCCCAGCCATGGTTGTTCTTATCTATGGATGGATATCAACCTATTTGGAGATGTTCCTACGATCTCCCGAATTGATAAAAAGGGTTATTCAATTCGAAAAATAAATAGGATTTAATGAATGTATATTGGTGCATTCTTTATCATTCTCATCACATAACCTCAATTTGTATTTCTAAGATAATCACTTGATCATGTCTTCTCTGAATTTGCGTTCCATTTTGGACACCAATAAGTTAACTAAGGACAAAAGGATTGAAAAAGCACCAAAAGGCACTTGCCATCATTGTGGCAAGGAGGGCCACTGGCGAAGAAACTGCAAGGTTTATCTTGAGTCCTTGAAGAAGAAGGCATCCGATGCCCCATCCTCTTCAGGCATCTTCGTTATTGAATGTCACTCTATTTCCTCGTACACCTGGGTACTTGATACTAGGTGTGGCTCACATATATATAATGACATAAAGGGGCTAAGGAATAGAAGAAGACTCGTCAAGGGAGAAGCGAATTTGCGAGTTGGAAATGGAGCAAAGATTGCTGCTGTTGCCATCGGAACATATTTACTAAAGCTCCCTATTGGACTTGTCTTAGAATTGGATAATTATTATTTTGTTTCTTCGTTAATAAAGAATATTGTATCTATTTCATGCTTGAATGAAAAGGGTTATCATTTAACTTTTAGTAACAATTGTTGTTACATAACTTTAAATGGTGTTCTTTATGGGACCGGAACTTTGTGCAATGGTATCTACACGTTAGATTTATCCGGTGACATTTTCAATATTGAAGTTAGCAACAAACGTGCTCGAATAGATAATCAAATAGACTACTATACGTGGCATTGTCGTCTTGGCCATATAAGTAAGAAACGCATGACCAAATTACACCGATGTGGAATTCTGGAATCATTTGAACCCAGTTCATTTGATACATGCAAATCATGCTTAAAAGGCAAGATGGCCAAATTACCCTTTTCCGGAAAAGGTAATCCAGTGGGAGAATTGTTTGGTCTAATACATACTGATGTATGTGGACCAATGTCAACTCTTGCACAAGGAGGCTATAGCTACTTCATCACCTTTATCGATGATCACTCACGATTCGGGTATGTGTTCTTGATGAAACACAAATCTGAAGCTTTTGAGAAATTCAAAGAGTTCAGAAATGATGTAGAGAAACAGCTTGGCAAAAGTATTAAGATACTTCGATCCGATCGGGGTGGTGAATACTTAAGTCAAGAGTTTCAAGATTATCTTAGGGACAATGGGATATTATCCCAATGGACTCCGCCGTATACACCACAGCATAATGGTGTATCTAAGAGGCGCAACCGAACCTTGATGGACATGGTTAGGTCGATGATGAATCATGCAACTCTTCCAAAATCCTTTTGGGGCTATGCACTTAAGACAGCTGTTTACTTGCTAAACAGAGTCCCGACCAAGGTAGTCTCTACTACTCCATATGAGACGTGGAATAGTAAGAAACCTCATTTAACTCACCTTAAAATATGGGGTTGTCCTGCTTATGTGAAGCGGACTGTATCAGACAAATTGGATGCTAAGTCTGATAAATGTCTATTTATTGGATACCCTAAGGAAACGAAGGGTTACCAATTCTATCATCCCTTGGAACAAAAGGTATTTGTTTCAAGGCATGCTGTGTTTCTGAAAAAAGAATTTCTTTTACAAGAAAATAGTGGGAGTGACATTGAACTTGATGAAGTTCAAGAAACTCCAATAGACATTACAGAGACACCTAGTCTAGACCCACAACCAATAACTCATAATGATGAGCTATCAGTTGAACCTAAAACAACACCACCTCTTCGAAGGTCTGATATGTAACGCCCCAAAATTCCCATTTCTAGTTCTTAAAGTCCTTAGAATTATTTAAAAATGGTTTAGAAATATTCTAGATATTTTTAGGAATTTTTAGAATATTTTTATGGAATTTTCCGAGTCCGTTTAGTATTTTTAAAAAAGGAAAAACGTTTAAGGGCAGCAGGGGGTTCAAACCCGCGACCACCACGAGACCAGGCGCGCGCGCGACCGGCTGGGCTAGGGTATCAAGCACAACAAAAGTTGGAGAGAAATAAATTTATAGAGTAGTTACGTTTTTTTCATGAAGATAGTATAAATAGATGATTAAAGAGAGGAAATTAGAATTTTGGGTTTCTCTTCCTCACCCTAGCCGCGCGACGCCCAAACCCTCACGCCGACCCCTCTTCCTCCTCTTTTGTGCGCACGCCAACACCAAGCACCAAACTTTTCCCTCCTCTTCCAAGGGGGCGCCGACCAAGAGGGAACCAAGGAGACGGAACGTTTCGTCCGTCTCGACGAGAAGAACACGTAGGCGCGAACGGTTCGTAGAGATTTCAAGCTTCTCCCGAGCGCTCGACGTCAATTTTGGTTGTAAGTTCAAGGAAACCAAAGTAAGTACTGCTCACCTGCAGTAAGAGGCGGTTTTTCCGCAAGAATTTCCCTTAAAAGTTTTTAAAAGAGATATTTCCTTTTTGTTTAAGTTTCTGCATGTAATCTTAGTTCATTATATGCTTGTATAAGTTTGATTAAGCACCCTATGTGAGATTAGGGGCTAAGAAAGTTATGAGAAAAGAAAAGAGAAGATAAAGATAAGAAAAGAAAAGGCCAAGGCCTTAAGAAATCCCCAAAAGTCAAGACTTAGGGATTTTAGCACGCAAGGTGCTCGAGAAAATGCCAAGGCATTTACAGATAAGAAAGAAAAGAAAGAAAAGCTATTTTATTTTCTAAGGCCAGTACCCGGCGTCCAAGGGCGTCGTTAAAGAAATCCAGGTGTCCAATTCCAAGGTCTTGGCCCTGGTAGACCAAGGTCTGCTCTATTAGGATTGGTGGCTCGCTACCCCAACCTTTTAGGGAACGCGCATGAGATGGTACTTACGTCTTCAGTGGATCCGAGTGATTATTATTTTCAAGTATATGCTTTAGCAAAGTTTCTAAAGATTAAAGAGTTTTCAAAAAGTTAAAGAATAGCTAAAGTTTCAAGTTGAGCCAAGAAAAGTAAATTGAGATTTATTAATGCTTGAGTATGCATGTTTTGAGTTATACATGTTCTTAGTTTTCTTTCAAGCATATAAGTATCTCATATGATTTTCATATTGTTCAAGAAGCATGTTTGCACATTTCGAGATTTTGTGAGCTAGATAGTACTTACTAAGTTTTATGCTTATTAGTTGCATTTCCTCTTGCTGCAGGTAAAGGTAAAGGCAAGCAATTCTGAAGGAAGGCGACAAGGCGGTGCTGAGTGACGTGTGTGTGGTGGCTGACCTTGGAGAGGTCCTTGGGACAAGATGAATGAAGGACTTAAAGTGCATTTATTATAAAGTCTTAGTTAAGTTAGATCATATAGCATTTATCTAAGTATTTGCGTTTTAGATATTCTGCACATCCTAAAACCATGAGTAAAGAGTCCATGTCATTTCATTTAGCATACATACCCTTATGATTGCATTGGATGAGTAGAAGTGTGAGTAGTTTTGAATATTGATACTTTGTTGGAGATATTGATGCATGTGCCAAGATAGAGCTAGTTTCCCTTTGAATCAAGTTTTTGTTGCTATAAATATGTTTAGAAAGGTTGCATTACATTCCAAAATGCTTTAGAAATGTTTAGAACATGTGTTTTGGTGTTATGGATGCATAGGAGTTATGTTTGGTACAAAACTCTAGCTTAAAGTCCCTATAGATTTTCATAGTTTGATTACTTCCGCAAAAGTCCTAATTTCGAGTTTATGAAGTTGTTTTGATTGGCTAAAATGTTTAGGAAACTAGTATAGAGTATAGAAACGGGGTTGTGTCTTTGTATGACTTGAAACTATATGTTTGGTGGACTTTTGAAACAAGTTTCGAAACCTGAATTTTCAGATTTCAGGCTTATCAGTCGACTGGTACAGTATCAGTCGACTGATACCCGTAAGCTGAGTTGGGCGAGGCAAGTTTCAATAAGAAATTTTCTTACGAGTTTTTGAGAAAGAAAGTGTGACATGGTATCATGCATGATTAATTAAGTTAGAATATCATTCTTAGATAGATTAGAAAGAAAAAAAAAGATTTCCGCATTTTTAGTCGTGCATTAGAGTCGAGAAGTAGACAAAAGTAACGATCCGTCTATGTTAGAGAAGGCGGGTCGCTACAGGTGGTATCAGAGCAGTTCCCATTCTCCAGCATCACACACATATCAGCATCAACCTTGCCGTCTTCAAGTAAGAAAGTTTTAAGTTTCAGTTTTTCTATTGCTCCTTTATTTAATTGCAGTATAGAGAAATGCTTAGGTACTACTCATATGTGCATAGAACAAGGAAGCATGTTTAATACCTTAGTATCACGGAATCATGTTTAATCCCTAGAATGGATATTAGAGAAATGCTTAAGTACTTACTTGATTTTCCCAAAAGTAAGTTTTGGGATTATGGCACGCAAGGTGCTTGATAAAAGTTTTGAGTAAGACCAAGGTCTTACTAAGCCCTAGAACGAATTCTAGGACTTAGAAATGAGATAAGAATCAAGACCAAGGTCTTATTATATCCTAAAGCAAGTTTGGGAACATTACCATTAAGTGTTAAGTTATACATTTGAGGACGTCCTAGAAAGGCCCAAAACGAGGAGCAAGCTCCTAGAGGGCAAGAGGCAACAGAGTCAGTACCACCACCAAATCTCTTAGAGGTGGTGGCTCGGGAGAGTAAGGCAAGAAGCATACCTCATTCAGTAGAAGAAACTGAAGCCAGGGAACTTCCCAGGCACAAGCAAACCATGGGATGCTTAAGCATGGTTCAAAACGTTGGAAAGAATAGTAGGGCTACTGGACTGGCATGAGGTAGAGAAGATAAAGTGTGCATCTTTCTGCCTTACGGGAGATGCTAGAATATAGTGGAAGAGAGTCAAGGCCAAGAGAAATGTCAGCCAGATGACATGGGCCGACTTCGAGACTGAGTTCTTCGAAGAGTACTATCACATGCAAGTAACCAACAAGCATTATGATGAATTCACGGAGTTCAGACAAGGAGAACTATCCGTGGATGAAGCAGTGAAGATGTTTAAGCGGTTAGCTCATCTGTGCCCAGAGCTAGTTAGCACAGAAAAAGAGATAGTTAGGCTAATGCTCAAGATGTTAAGGCCTGAGATAGCGTTAAAGGGGGCTAGCGGTGTTAAGAGGCTGCAAACCTCCGAAGAACTAATAAGTAGTGCTTTGATCACTGAGCACTACTTAAAAAGTATAAAGGCCACCAGGAAGGTTGAACAAGGAAGTTCTTAACAACCTTACCGTCAGGGGAAGTGATGGCCTCTACTGAGAGGCTAAGGGCAGTATCAATCTAGATTTCCAACCGAGAGCTCTACAGTGACTTGGTAGTCCTTGAAATGAAGGATTACGATGTCATTTTAGGAATGAACTTCTTGAGCTAGTATAATGCTTCTATAGACTGCCGCAAGAGAAAAGTCAAGTTCACACCGGAAGCAGAACCTTCATTTGAGTTTATTGGAGACCCAAGAAGAAAGATAAATAGGTTCCTATCTACCTTACAAGCTCAGAGAATGTTAGAGAAGGGGTGCTCTAGTTCTAGCTCATATAGTGGATGCAAGTCAAGGAGAAGGATTGAAGAGAGAAGTAGTGAGGGTAATCTGTAACTATCCTGAGGTGTTTCCTGAAGAGTTACCAGGACTCCTTCCCAATCGGGAAATTGAGTTTGACATTGAGTTGGCCCCAGGAACCAACCCAATTTCGAAGGCACCTTATCGCATGGCACCAGCAGAACTGAAAGAATTACAAGAACAATTGCAAGAGCTGCTTGACAAGGGTTTCATCCGCCCTAGTCATTCACCTTGGGGAGCTCCTGTACTATTGGTCAAGAAGAAAGATGGATCTATGCGAATGTGCATAGATTATCGAGCTTTGAATAAGGTAACCATCAAGAACAGATATCCTTTGCCAAGGATAGATGATTTATTTGATCAGCTGAAGGGAGCCACAGTGTTCTCCAAGATAGATCTGCGATCAGGTTACCATCAGCTCAGAGTGAAGGAGAGTGATGTGCCAAGGACTGCTTTCAGTACAAGATATGAGCACTATGAGTTGTGGTCATGCCCTTTGGAGTGACAAACGCCCCTGCGACGTTTATGGATCAAATGAATAGAGTGTTCAAGGATTTTCTGGACAAGTTCGTCATTGCCTTCATTGATGATATCCTAGTGTATGCAAAGACTCGGAAAGAACATGAAGAACACCTGAAGATAGTGTTGCAAACCTTACACCAGAAGGAGTTGTATGCCAAATTCTCAAAGTGTGAGTTTTGGCTTGATCAGGTGGCCTTCCTAGGCCACATTGTATCCAAAGAAGGCATTCAAGTTGATCCAGCCAAGATAGAAGCAGTCAGCAACTGGTATAGACCCAAGAATGCCAGTGAAATCAGAAGCTTCTTAGGCCTGGCAGGATATTACAGAAAATTTGTGGAGGACTTTTCCAGAATAGCCTCTCCTCTCACAGCCCTGACCAGAAAGAACCAGAAGTTTGAGTGGTCAGATAAATGCGAGCACAGCTTCCTAGAACTGAAGAAAAGATTGACTAGTGCTCCCATCCTGACTGTTCCATAGAGTGACAAGGCCTTTGACATCTACAGTGATGCATCTAAGATGGGCCTTGGAGCTGTCCTCATGCAAGACGGTAAAGTAATAGCATATGCCTCCAGACAGCTCGAGGACTATGAGAAGAATTACCCTACCCATGACCTTGAACTAGCAGCTGTGGTTTTTGCACTGAAGCTTTGGAGACACTACCTGTATGGAGTGCAGTGCAGAATCGTCACAGACCATCAGAGTTTGAAGTACTTCCTCACTCAGAAGGATCTGAATATGAGGCAGCGCAGGTGGCTAGAGTTGGTCAAAGATTATGACTGTGAAATCCTCTACCACCCAGGTAAAGCTAATAAAGTGGCAGATGCACTGAGCAGAAAATCCTGTGCAGCACTGATGTCCCTATCATCACTGTCTCTACCACTTCAGAAAGAAATAAAGGACTTTGGAGTCGAGGTAATAATTGGGCAACTATCTGCATTGACTCTAGAGTCAACCCTGCTTGTGGATATACAAAGAAAGCAAGGTCAAGACCCAGAGATCCAGAAGATCAAGCAGGAGATCCAAGAGGCAGAAAATGCAGAGTTTCGAATATCAGATAGTGGCATCCTCTATCTTGGAGATCGCCTTTGCGTCCCCAATGATGAGGAACTAAGAATGAATATTTTAGAAGAAGCCCACAGTACCCCGTACTCTATGCATCCTGGTTCTACCAAGATGTACCAAGATTTAAAGAAAAGGTTCTGGTGGTCTGGACTCAAGCGAGACGTGGCCAGATATATCAGTACCTGCTTGACCTGCCAGAGAGTCAAAGCAGAACACCAGAGACCAGGAGGAGTTCTACAGCCACTTCCCATTCCAGAGTGGAAGTGGGAAGAAATATCCATGGATTTTATCATAGGTCTCCCAAGGACCACCCATGGACACGATGCAATATGGGTGATAGTGGATAGATTGACCAAGTCTGCCCACTTCCTAGCCATCAAGTTATCGCATTCGATAGAGCAGTTAGCACAGCTGTACGTGAAAGAAGTAATCAGGCTTCACGGAGTTCCGAAGTCGATCGTTTCTGACAGAGATGGGCGGTTCATCTCCCATTTTTGGAGGTGTGTTCAGGACGCCCTAGGCACCAGACTTCAGTTCAGCACCGCCTTCCATCCCCAGACTGATGGACAAACAGAGAGAGTAAATCAGATTTTAGAAGACATGCTCAGGGCTTGTGCATTGGACTTTAAAGGTAGTTGGTGCAAATTTCTGTGCTTAGCTGAGTTTGCCTACAACAATAGCTATCAGGCCACCATCAGGATGGAGCCTTATGAGGCATTGTATGGCAGAAAATGCAGATCACCCATATGTTGGCAAGAAGCTGGTGAGAAGAAAGAGATGGAGTCAGGACTAGGCAGCCAGACTGAGCTTATAGATGAGACCACTCAGGCTATCCAGACGATCCGCCAGAGGATTGAGACTGCCCAGAGTAGACAGAAAAGTTATGCTGACACACGCCGTAGGCCACTTGAATTCCAAATTGGAGATTCAGTATTTCTCAAGGACGCTCCTATGAAGGGAGTGATGAGATTTGGCAAAAAGGGCAAGCTGAGCCCTCGCTACATAGGACCCTACAAGATTATAAAGAGAGTTGGGAAGGTAGCCTATGAGTTGGACTTGCCAGAGGATATGTCAGCTATCCACAGTACCTTTCATGTCTCTATGCTAAAGAAGTGTATTCACGACCCTAGCCAAGTGATTCAGCCTCAGTCAGTACAGATCCAAGAAGATCTTAGCTATGAGAGCAGACCGACACAGATAGTGGACAAAGCAGTTAAAAGATTAAGAAACAAAGAAGTGCCACTAGTGAAGGTCATCTGGCAGAATCAAAAGCATGAGGAAGCTACTTGGGAACGTGAGGACAGCATGAGAGAAAGATATCCAGAATTATTCTAAGTTCGAGGACGAACTTTTTATAAGGTATGGGGGATTGTAACGCCCCAAAATTCCCATTTTTAGTTCTTAAAGTCCTTAGAATTATTTAAAAATGGTTTAGAAATATTCTAGATATTTTAAGGAATTTTTAGAATATTTTTATGGAATTTTCCGAGTCCGTTTAGTATTTTTAAAAAAGGAAAAACGTTTAAGGGCAGCAGGGGGTTCAAACCCGTGACCACCATGAGACCAGGCGCGCGCGCGACCGGCTGGGCTAGGGTATCAAGCACAACAAAAGTTGGAGAGAAATAAATTTTTAGAGTAGTTACGTTTTTTTCATGAAGATAGTATAAATAGATGATTAAAGAGAGGAAATTAGAATTTTGGGTTTCTCTTCCTCACCCTAGCCGCGCGACGCCCAAACCCTCACGCCGACCCCTCTTCCTCCTCTTTTGTGCACACGCCAACACCAAGCACCAAACTTTTCCCTCCTCTTCCAAGGGGGCCCGACCAAGAGGGAACTAAGGAGATGGAACGTTTCGTCCGTCTCGACGAGAAGAACACGTAGGCACGGACGGTTCGTAGAGATTTCAAGCTTCTCCCGAGCCCTCGACGTCAATTTTGGTTGTAAGTTCAAGGAAACCAAAGTAAGTACTGCTCACCTGCAGTAAGAGGCGGTTTTTCCGCAAGAATTTCCCTTAAAAGTTTTTAAAAGAGATATTTCCTTTTTGTTTAAGTTTTTGCATGTAATCTTAGTTCATTATATGCTTGTATAAGTTTGATTAAGCACCCTATGTGAGATTAGGGGCTAAGAAAGTTATGAGAAAAGAAAAGAGAAGATAAAGATAAGAAAAGAAAAGGCCAAGGCCTTAAGAAATCTCCAAAAGTCAAGACTTAGGGATTTTAGCACGCAAGGTGCTCGAGAAAATGCCAAGGCATTTACAGATAAGAAAGAAAAGAAAGAAAAGCTATTTTATTTTCTAAGGCCAGTACCCGGCGTCCAAGGGCATCGTTAAAGAAATCTAGGTGTCCAATTCCAAGGTCTTGGCCCTGGTAGACCAAGGTCTGCTCTATTAGGATTGGTGGCTCGCTACCCCAACCTTTTAGGGAACGCGCATGAGATGGTACTTACATCTTCAGTGGATCCGAGTGATTATTATTTTCAAGTATATGCTTTAGCAAAGTTTCTAAAGTTTAATGAGTTTTCAAAAAGTTAAAGAATAGCTAAAGTTTCAAGTTGAGCCAAGAAAAGTAAATTGAGATTTATTAATGCTTGAGTATGCATGTTTTGAGTTATACATGTTCTTAGTTTTCTTTCAAGCATATAAGTATCTCATATGATTTTCATATTGTTCAAGAAGCATGTTTGCACATTTCGAGATTTTGTGAGCTAGATAGTACTTACTAAGCTTTATGCTTATTAGTTGCATTTCCTCTTGCTGCAGGTAAAGGTAAAGGCAAGCAATTCTGAAGGAAGGCGACAAGGCGGTGCTGAGTGACGTGTGTGTGGTGGCTGACCTTGGAGAGGTCCTTGGGACAAGATGAATGAAGGACTTAAAGTGCATTTATTATAAAGTCTTAGTTATGTTAGATCATATAGCATTTATCTAAGTATTTGCGTTTTAGATATTCTGCACATCCTAAAACCATGAGTAAAGATTCCATGTCATTTCATTTAGCATACATACCCTTATGATTGCATTGGATGAGTAGAAGTGTGAGTAGTTTTGAATATTGATACTTTGTTGGAGATATTGATGCATGTGCCAAGATAGAGCTAGTTTCCCTTTGAATCAAGTTTTTATTGCTATAAATATGTTTAGAAAAGTTGCATTACATTCCAAAATGCTTTAGAAATGTTTAGAACATGTGTTTTGGTGTTATGGATGCATAGGAGTTAAGTTTGGTTCAAAACTCTAGCTTAAAGTCCCTATAGATTTTCATAGTTTGATTACTTCCGCAAAAGTCCTAATTTCGAGTTTATGAAGTTGTTTTGATTGGCTAAAATGTTTAGGAAACTAGTATAGAGTATAGAAACGGGGTTGTGTCTTTGTATGGCTTGAAACTATATGTTTGGTGGACTTTTGAAACATGGATTCGAATCTGAATTTCAGGTTTTTCAGGCGTGCCAGTCGACTGGTTCAGTATCAGTCGACTGGCCTATCGAATAGTAGCTTCTGTTTCGATGCATCAGTCGACTGCCAAGAGGCCAGTCGACTGGTGCCGCGCCCAGAAACTTTCTGTGGCCGATACCAGTCGACTGGTTAGATGGCAGTCGACTGGTACCATTGCAGTGAAGTTCTAGAGAAAGGAAGTATGCCATTGTATCATGCATGACTATTAGAGTTAGAATATCATCCCTAGATGAATATAAAAGAAAAAAAAAAGAAGTTCCGCATTCTTAGTCGTGCATTAGAGTCAAGAAGTAGATAAAGTAACGATCCGTCTAAGGTAGAGAAGGCGGGTCGCTACATGATAGGACACGCAATATTCAAGAGAGATACGGATTTCTCATAAGTGAATCGAACGACGTGTTACTCATAAGTGATGACGAACCTATCAGTTATGAAGATGTTCTGAAAAGTTCAGAAAGGGATAAATGGCTTGAAGCCATGAAGTCGGAAATGGATTCCATGTACGAAAACCAAGTATGGGACTTGGTTAACCCACCTGAAGGGATTAAGCCCATAGGGTGCAAGTGGGTTTTCAAGAAGAAAACCAACATGGAAGGTAATGTTGTCACCTTTAAGGCTAGATTAGTGGCAAAAGGATATCGTCAGAAACAAGAAATTGATTATGACGAAACCTATTCGCCAGTAGCTATGCTTAAATCCATTCGGATGCTCCTAGCCATAGCAGCTCATTATGATTATGAGATATGACAAATGGATGTGAAAATAACTTTCCTTAATGGAAACCTGCTTGAGGATGTATACATGATACAACCTGAAGGTTTCACATCGGTTGATAAAACCAAAGTATGCAAGCTTCGACGATCCATATATGGACTGAAGCAAGCATCCAGGAGCTGGAACATCCGTTTTGATGAGACAATCAAAGAGTTTGATTTCTCACAAAATCCTGACGAACCTTGTGTATACAAGAAGGTTAGTGGGAGTGCAGTCGTATTCCTAGTATTATATGTCGATGACATATTACTTATAGGAAATGATATATCAGTCTTACAGTCGGTTAAAATTTGGTTGTCCAAAACTTTCTCCATGAAAGACCTGGGAGAAGCAACCTATATCCTTGGGATTAGAATCTATAGAGATAGATCAAAACAGTTGCTTGGTCTTTCACAGTCTACATATATAGACCGAGTGCTAAAAAGGTTTAGCATGTCGGAATCCAAGAAAGGTTACCTTCCCATCAGGCATGGGATCAACCTTTCAAAGTCTATGTGTCCGCGCACAGAAGACGAGAGGATTTGCATGAATAAGATTCCTTATGCATCCGTGATAGGATCTATCATGTATGCTATGCTATGTACTAGGCCCGATGTATCGTATGCTCTAAGCGTCACGAGCAGATACCAGTCTGATCCAGGAATGGGTCATTGGGCGGCTGTCAAGACAATCCTTAAGTACTTAAGAAGAACTAAGGATGTGTTCCTAATATATGGAGAAGGAGATATGGTAATACGTGGGTATACAAATGCCAGTTTCCAGACAGATAAGGATGACTCCAAATCTCAGTCTGGATACGTATTTACTTTGAATGGAGGTGCAATAAGCTGGAAGAGTTCCAAGAAAGACACTGTAGCGGATTCTACCACGGAAGCGGAATATATTGCGGCTTCGGAAGCAGCAAAAGAAGCAGTCTGGATCAAGAAGTTTGTCTCGGAACTTGGTGTGGTTCCAACCATTGATGAAGCAATACCGGTTTAATGCGACAACAATGGAGCTATTGCACAAGCAAAGGAACCAAGGTCTCATCAGCGATCCAAACACGTGCTTCGCCGCTATCATCTGATCAGAGAGATTATAAGTAGGAATGATATACAAATTAAGAAAATTCCCACTGAATGGAATTTAGCGGATCCTTTAACTAAGGCCTTGCCTCAAAGTAAGTTTGAGGGTCATGTTAGAGCCTGTGGTATTGGATACCGTAGCGATTGACATTAGGCCAAGTGGGAGTTTGTTAGTAATATGAGAGAAGTGTCCTAAGGCAATCGCCTTATGATTGTAATCATTTACTTTAATAAATGAATATTCACTATTTGAGTATACATGTTCATGTATTTGTTTGAGATCTTAAACTTATTTACTGAATGTCCGCAATACAATTTATAGCATGAGAGAATTTGTGATGAATTCACAACTAGTGATTATCTGTACATGTGCAATTGTGAAGTATTGAAATTATCCCTAGTCGATGAATTGATAGATACGGACACTATCAATTCTGTTGAGACTAGCATGGGTTATTCTCTAATCAGCTGATTCTCACTGGCTGGTGATATTGGGATGTCCGGAGATAAACATGAATGCTAGTTAAGGGAACTAGTTCATTGGAGTGACTGACTGTAAAATTTCACATGGTAGTCTATATATAGACATTTCAGTGAAGTTCTTACTGCAGCTTAAGTGCGATGTTCCTTTGACTTGTGGTGTTCAAGTCATCTTGGTCATGGAGACTTATACTTTAACATCTTAAGCAAGCATCTCCAAGGAGGTGTGGACCCAGGATGGTTGGGTATAAGCCGAAGTGCCCGAAGATGTTTGAACAGCCTACAAAGGATTCACCACTCCTTGCGAGGAGATGTATACCCAGGCCTATCGTCGGATTGTTACTCAAAGCCTCTGGCCAGAGCATGTCATGTTTAGAGTATGAGTCTCTTGAATACATGAGAGTAATTAGAAATCCAAAGGACGAGAGAACGTTACTTGGGCTAGGTGTGACGTAGTCAACCTAGTGGGGACTGACACACACAGACCATGTCCTAAACCAAGTGGGTATAAGATGGTGAAGGGAATGAGGCACGATTCATTAGAGCTGCTGAAGGGTTTCAGAATTATTTCTGAGGTCAACCGTTGATCTTTCGATTAATTGGGGGTCATGATGTACTACTAGGTGTCACTCATGATCGTTCTATAATTGGTTGATTATAGACGGCCAACATAAATCGAAAGCCTATTTAGTCACACGCACTACGAGTAATCCGAGGGATTTAAAACGAGTTGAAAATTGAATTTTTCGATCAAGAGAAATAAGTCGAATTTGAATTTATCAGAGGCGCACGGGAAGCTTGAAATGGCTAAGTCTTTTGAAGGCGTATTGGGCGAATTAAATGAGTTTAATTCGCGAGGGTTAGGCTTGGTGTGCCCGGCCAAAGAGGGTGCCCACCCTCTTTGGTTTGGCCGGCCACTACAAGGAGAGAAAACCAATTTATTTGGTTTAAATTATAAAATAAATCAAGCGTGATTTGTTTTATAAAATTATAGATAAATAAATTTATATAAAGAGATTTATATAAAAGGATTTATATAAAGAAATTTATAGAAATTTATTCTTTTTATGGAAATTAAAATGAACCATGAATTGGTTTATTTTATTTTATAAAATCAATTATGAATTGATTTTTCCATGATAAGAAAAATTTATATAAATTTTATTCCATAATAAAAGGAGAGATGTATTTGTTTTATTATAAAGTTAGTTATAATAAAACTTGGCATAAACGGAAAATTCATAAGAAAATTTATAGGATAAATTTTTTATGAAAAATTCCGTTAAAGGGGAGACTTGGCAAGGGAGAGGCTACTATATAAAGGAACCAAGGCTAGGCTTGAATTCCCAAAATTGAGTAATCAAGAGATTAAGAAGTTCTCTCTCTCTCATTCTCTCCCTCTCTCTCTCTAGGGTCGGTGCCCACCCTTTCTATCTCTAGGGCCGGCGCCCCTTCTCTCTCTATGGCCGGCGCCCCTTTCTCCCTCTAGGGCCGGCGCCACCTCCCTTGCCGTGAGCCACCACCAAGACGAAGCGGGTCGCGACTCCTTCCTCCCTTCACGGAATCTTGATTCCGTTATTCGGTGGTTAGTTTCTATCTTTTCTCACTTGATATTCTAGTTGTGCCTTTGGAGAATCTAGTAGTTCTCGTCGGCACAAAACTCGTGGCTTTGCGAAGTCATCCCGAAGAGAACTCGGCGTGGACGCGAATAGAGGCGGAGCTTCCAAGGGACGCTACGGTTGGATCTCGTCCCTTACTTCGAGTTACGCGAGGTATCGAGTTACGCGAGGTAACGAGTAAATTAGTTTACTTTCTGCAAAAAATTTTAATTTATGATCATATCCACACATCATAAGGTCGCATGCTAGATACGTGGTTAAAAATAATTTAAGAAATTATTTATTCTAATTCTTCCGCTGCACGTAAATATTTTAAAATTTACGAACCCGTATCCTTGTCAACATGCACCCGGTCCCAACAGTATGTGTATGTCAAACAAGTGCAACAAATAAATGCAGCAATCACAATCAAAATGCACAATGCATCATATGCACATGATGCAATGACATGGTCACCCCTGATGCCAGTCAAGCCACCGAGACATGCTATAATGTGTCGGCCGAGTGGGTAGGGCAAAATGCATAATGCATCATATGCACATGATGCAATGACATGGTCACCCGTGACGCCTGTCAAGCCACCGAGACATGTGATAATGTGTCGGCCGAGTGGGTAGGGTTGTGACACTGTACACACTCTGTCATCACTGCTCCTATGTGACCGGGTGGATAGGATGCTAGCGGGGGACCACCCCCTACCCTATGTATATATGAGGGAGTGTCGCTCTCATCTCCTCTGGTCTATGGAAATAGAAGGTATCCCTGCCTGCTACCACGCTCCAAAACCACTACCCATGAGCGACTGAGCGGAGCAGTACAGAGCTAATGCACACACTCAGAGGTATACACTAACCCATAGTGGTCGTGTGTGCATATCATGTACCGGAAGACGATAGACTCAATCATAAGGGAGTCGCTGATCACCGGCATGCAACAGTACAGGGATAGTGCATGACTCTAAACATATGCAACCCCTCTCGATCATCATAGATAACTCAACCTAACATGCACAGGTCGATTACAGGTATAATAACCTAATCATCATGCATCTAGGTGCACATGCAAGTAATAACAAAAATCAAACCGATGCAGAAAAAAAGTGGCACGCCACCATAACCCAATCATTCTATATCTAGATACACGTAGAAGTATGACTAGAAGCAATCAATGCATCTATACAGTGGTATGCTATTTTATATCAACATACTCATGTCATACCAATGCTATACAGAATCAGATAACAAATAATCGAAATTGTATAGAAGGAAAATCTAGATCATATCCGAGGTCAATCATAAGTATCAAGCAGGATAACAAAACAAAGCAGATAAAGGTAAATATCAACCTACTACCTAAATATCAAATAGTCATGCATAAAAAGTAAAGTAGATATACAGAATGCAAGCATGAAGTACCCACCTCAAAGTAGGAGTAGTCTGTATCAAATAAGAACCTCCCGTCCAATGGTCCGCAAACAAAAGTCCAAATCAATGTCCTGTATCAAAGGATATATTTAAATAGCCATTACAATGATAGTAACTAGCTAACAAGTCCTTAAACCATATTAGGGTTAACCTACTCAACCTATTTCATTTAATTACATCTAACTAAATGATAAGTTCCTAACTATTCCGTGTAGTTATGATTTGGTTAGCTCTTAGATTTTATACTCAACCAAGAATTCGGTAGAACCCAAGAAACAGCCCAATAGATTTGATAAGAACCTCACGCCATCATCACTAATCCAATCTCATAACACAAACAACTAATCCAAAATCGAATCAAACACCATCAAACTGATCCAAACCAAATTCAACACAATGGTCTATAATCTGAGACTGGAAAACACAAGATATTAAACAAAAACTCAATATAATCATTCCACAAGAAGAAACTCATCTCAATCCTACTACAGATTAAGGATCAACCTTATTACTACTAATCTAAACCGAGTCATCACAATCACAATCCAAATCACTAGAAAACTAAACCATAGATCGATACCAATTCCAAAGCAAAGTTCCTCTTCAAAACTCCTCATGCGGCACCCCGCAGGTTTGAGGCACCCTTGTGTTGGTGCAGGCAGCACCTAAGTCAAACCTGGTTTTTGATAATGGCAAAGGGTTCAGAAGTTAAGATGTTATTGTTGTCTAATGTGTTTACTAAGTGTGTAGGAAAGAAGTCCTAGGTACACTAGGCAAAGAAGTCCTGGTCAAAGACTGGGCATGAAGACCAGACCAGAAGTCGGGCAAAGAAGTCCTGGTCGAGGACTGGGCACGAAGTCCTGGCAAGGGTTTGGGTACCAAAGACCTGCTCGGAAGGTGGGCACGAAGTCCTGGTCGAGGACTGGGCACGAAGACCTGGACAGGTGGATCGGGCAAATGTCCAACTGGAGGCGCCGGTTGGCAAAAGGTAAACTCTCCTGAGAGGAGTAGGTGAGGACGCGTTCCCCGTCGAGGGAACAGTAGGCGTCGGTTCGACCTAGGGTTCCATTTGGGAGACCCGAAGTCAAAAGCAAGACAGCTACGGCTGTAAAAATTGACTAATATTCTTGCGTTGTTTGTTTTGGAACTAACCTTGGATGGAGAGACCGAAGGAGAGAGTTTCTGCAGCTCAGAACGCCCCAAAGGAGAGGGGTAGGCAGCTGGGCTAGGTGCCCAGGAGGTCCCGGGCGCCCAAGGCCAAAGGAAAAACAGCAAGGAAACAAGAATCGCTTCGAAACCACACTGGGCTAAGCGCCCAGGAGGTCCCGAGCGCCCCAGGTCAAAGCCAAAGAGTAATCGAAGCAAAATCAGCCATGAAGCCAGCGGACCAAGTCAAGCTGGGTGCCCAGGAGGTCCCGGGTGCCCCAGTCAGCTCCAGAGGCCGATTCGAAGGGGATAAGTGCTGACCGAGTTACGGATGAAGGTTCTCCGATCTGAAGGCACGCGTCAGGCGCCCTGATAACCGCTTCAGTCATGTCACGGTTTCAAATACAATTTAAGTATCGAATTCCTCTAAACTAATGTAGCATAGAGTAACTCGAGTCGTCTCCCAACGAATGTAGTTGGTACATGATAATTCTCAAGATTGTATGTTATTGCTTTTGGGTTTTGGATATGAAACTGGGATTAGGATTTGAGAGCTATGACTACGAAATGAATAACAGAGCAGGTATGAAATCTAGTCTAATTAAGGAAATACAGTGCAGGTAATGAAATCTAATTTAGCCTGACTACAATTGCGGTAAAGAAAAGAACAACTAGAAATTAAGCATCAACAAAATTAAACATGGAACAAAAACCTACAATATTAAAGAAATTTAATTTCCTAACCTAATTGCATGTAATGAAGACATGAAACTTAAAGCTATAGGAAGAGCAACACAAAACAAGATTTAATCAACTAAGAAACATCACAATTGAAATTAACTGTTCTACGAGGCATTTGATCGAACACATGATAGACATGCTAAAAATTACTTCAAAAATGTGCAATTTGAATTGGGGAAGTTCTACCAAATACAATCATTTAACAATCGAACAACTGTGAAGAATTAAATTGCAAGCAACATAACATTCAACAATTAAGGAAGCTGGATCTGCTGAGGGGAAGTTGAAGCTGCTGCCGGCTGTGATGATCTGCTGCCGGAATTAAGTTGCTGTGAATGAAACTATGCTGTGAGAAACTGAAGCTGCTGAAAAGAGGACTGAATTGCTGTGAAGATGAAACGCCGATCAATCTAAAGAAAGAACTGCTGTGAATGCTGTAAGAAGCTGCTGGAATTGAAGAAAGTACTTTAAAAGAAAACTATGAAGGAATTGCTATAAGAAAGGAATCGCCGACGGTGGATCGGAATGGAGATGATGGTGAACCCCTCGATGAGAACCCCTCGTGTAGAATAAGAAGAACCCCCTCCTGTTCTGCGATGGCGTGAGGGTAACGGTGGATGGAGCTCCGACCGGCTAGGATTCGGAACCCCCTAGCCCTAGTTTCGTGCAATGGCCGGAGATGGTGGTGGATGAAGATGAAGGTTGAGTCGCCTACGTGTGAGTCGGGAACTCCCCCCATCTGCCATAACTCCTTGCGCGATGAGGCTTTTGTTGTCTCCAATTGGTTCGGCTCACCCAGCTTGGGTTCGGTGCTTTTGGGTTCAATCCACCTCAGCCAGCTGCCCATTCAAGCTCAGTCTTGCACCTGAGTTCAGCCAACTTGGGTCCGGTGCTTTTGGTTCAGCACAGCTCAAGCAGTTCGGTGCAGTCAGCTCGGTCCAGCCAGTCTTTGGTTTAGTTTAGCCCAGCCAGAGCTCAGCTTGAGTTCAGTTTAGCCCAGCCAAAGCTCAGCTTGAGTTCAGTCCAACACTAGGTTCAGCCAAGTCATGATGGAAGCAACAGACGACTGAGATCAAGCTGACATCATCCAACGGTCGGATCTCTTCAGATCTGAACCAAACTCCACAGATCCCAATCAATGGTCCTGATCTACCTAACCCAGCTCAGATTAACCAGATCAGTGGTGGATGGTCCAGATCTTCCTTTTTCTTGAATGGATGGTCTTGAACATATTGAGCTCGATCCAACGGTCAGATTACTTCTGATTTAGCTGAAATTTTCATATCTTAATCTATGGTCATGATTGACTCTATCTTGAACTCGGATCGACCAGAAGTTGACCGATGGCTCAGATCTAGCCGTTCTCTGGAATGGACGGCTCCTAATAATCCGATGCTTGACCCCTTTGATCTGGATCCAATGCTGACTCAAGTCTGACCCGATTTGATCTAGGTCCATGATCAATTGAAGCCTACAAAATGATATTTAAATTTAGTGTCAAAAATATCCCAAATATACAAAGATTAGAATTAAATGCCAAAATAAAGAGAATACATGAAACCTAATATAATTGCAAACTTAAGCATATAAAATGTGGATCAAACATGGATTTTAGAGCCGAAAATAATAAACAAAATGATGGTTATCAAACTCCCCCACACTTATTCTTGGGTGTCTCGCACAAGTCAACTAGTAAACCTAGGATGTATCCCCATAGATTATTCTCAATCATATTTAGAAGCAATTGAAAGAAAATTACCTAAGGTTATCAATTCTCAAAAATCTAAGCTCAATGGACTAGAGACTTGTCCTTAAATCAACAACTTAGCATTTTCAACCTTCATGATTCATTGAGATGAATTTAACTCACTAAGCCTTTCAAGGGAAGTTTTGGTGGCTCTCTTCTTGAGTTCTAAGTTCATGATGAAAGTGGAGCTCACTCCAACACAATCATGGTTCTTGTACTACCATAGGCTTGCTTATTATATACTCTCCACCATTATTCATGAATTGGATCTACACCTACAAAAGCTTATTCAAACAAGTTAAAGAAGATATAGGCAATAATAGAGATGAAATAGAAAATTAAGGGACTTGATACTCATGAATCACAATAAAGAAAATAAAGAACATGATATGACAAAAAGATATGGCAAAGCAAAGAAAATAATATGATAAGGACACATGGAGAAAAAATATGGCATGATAAGAAAGTGTGGAAAAATTAAGGACAGTGGAAGACTTGGACACTCAAAAATGTATCCCAATGCACTTTGCCCATTCTTTTGAGTTGTCTTGCATGTATCATGGTTGTGGGTGGAGTAGGAATTGAAGAACTATGAAAATTCAGTGTGCCAATTATTTTCCAGCTTTTTTTTTAACACAGCTCCCTTTTTTTTCACTTGGCATATTTTTGCTTCCAATGATAGTATGCTGGCATCCTCCCCCACACTTAAACTTTTGTCCGTCTCGGGCAAACTAGCATTAAGAAACATTAAGGTATACAAGTCCATGCAAAAGATTATTATGAACATGAAAGATAGGAAAAGGGGATATGTAATAAGAGTTTATCAACAAGGAAATTGCAAAAATGATATGAGGGAAGAGACAAAGTGATTTACCTCTATAAGTGTGGTCCAATCATAGAAATATAGCTTTGAAAGAACCTAAGCAAGTTCTAGAGTACAATCACATGTGTGTATCACAAAAATTTGGCCAATTCCTCGCTAGGTAAAAAGAATTCATCCCAATTCATCAATTTAGAATCCAATGCTAAGAGGTACTCAAACAACCAAGAATTTTCACCCAATGGCTTAAATCCTAAGTTTTGACAACCAAATTTAATTTACTTTCAAAGGACTCTAAAACGATATAAGAAAATCTAGATAGATACATTTATTCCTAATCATGCAAGAAGTAAAATGCCAAAAGAAATAAAATGATATCTACAATGACTTTTATGCATTCTACTCTACACAAACATTTATTAGCAGGAACTCATTTGAAAAGAAAAATTACTACTTGAAAACATGAAAATGATATTCACAATGAAATAGGAGTGTAAGAAGAAAACAACTCCCCTTCAAAAAGGGTACAGAGCACATAGCATCCATCTTGGGAGAATTATCCTCATGTAGTCAATCTCGTAGTGCATGGATTTCTCCCTTGACAATTTAGCACAAACATCTTCCGGTGGTCGGAGACGATTAAGGTTCAGAATCCATTCATGGGGTAGATAATTGAAAATCAAAGTGAACTCGACCCCTCCCACTGCATGCCCCTTAGAAGTCCTTCCGGAAGGTTGTAGGCTACTAAGTTTCAGTACCCATTCTAGAAGCCTACGGGATCCTGCAAAACCATGTATAGAAAATACCTCCCTCACGCATGCAGGGTAAGAACAAAGTGAAATGTGGACAACCTCTACATAAAATGACTCAAGATATGCGTCACATCCTATGAAATCAATTTTCGGTACCTCAATAAATTTATCACAATTATTTTCTACAAAAGATGCATCAAGAAACTCATCACAAACAATGAAATCCATTTTGGGTACATCTATCAGTCTTTCACAATCAACTTCAGCATAAGATATAGCAAGAGATTCATCACAATAAACAACATCAATTTTAGGCCCTTCTAAAAATTTTTCACAATCAGTTTCAGCATAATATATATCAAGAATATCATCGCAATGAATAAAATCAAGCTTGGGTGCCTCTATGGAATTTTCATAATTATTTCTCACAAAAGATGTATCAAGACATTCATCATAACAAACAACATCAATTTGGGGCACTTCTAAAAATTTTCCACAATCCATATCCACAAGAGATGTATCAAGAGATTTATCATAGCAAACAACATCAATTTCAGGCACCTCTAAAATTTTTTACAATCAGCAATTATATGATATGTATCACAACATGCTTCACATTCAACAAATTCAATATTAGGTACCTCAATGAATTTCTCATACTCCATCTCTACATAGGATGCATCCAAAAGTGTATCATAAACAATAAAATCAGTTTGAGGTGCCTCCAGTGATTTTTCCAAAGACGTAAGAGGAATATTTACCTGATCATGCTGAAGAATACCTGGAGGTTCTACAAGAATAGATGTATCCATAGCTTCCTCCTGGTCAAGTATAGGTTCCATCTCAAGCTCAAGTTCTGGTGGACACTCAACCGAAGCAGGTGATTCTTGGGTTCTTGCTTCCACCATGCAAGTCCCTACACTTCCATGCTGATCTTCTGAATCTTCTAATGTATCAGTCAATGTTGGTGGTCCCTGGGGCTCAGTGCAATCCCTTACACCAATAGGGTCATCTCCAATGCATGCTTCATCAACCATATCTGCAACAACCATATTAGAAAAGTTAGGATCATCAACAACTACATCATCACAAAATAAAAGTAAAGAATGATCCTGTAAAGTTTCAGAATTGAATTCAAAACTATCACAAGCTCTACAATCAATCTCCTCCAATGCCTCTAAACCAGTAGAAATGGGTGATTCTTGGGGCTCAGTGCAATCCCCTACACCTGTAGATTCATCTGATTGTCCTGATCTTTGGGCATTTATTCGATTTATTTGTTCAACCAATTGTCCAAGGCGTCTCTGAATATTTTCAAAAGCAGATTCAACAACTTGTTGTTCTTGAAAGGTAGCATAAGGTTGCTGAAAATCAGGGTTAAGCGGTGAATTCTGAAAATCAAGTTGTTGGGGTTGATTATAAGGTTGAAATTGCGGTGTAAATTGCTGAAAAGTAGCCTGGGAACTTGGTTGGAATTCCTGAAAATTATGGTTCTGAGAACTCTGATCCTGGAATTGAAAACTCTGAAGTGGAGGCTGGAAATTCTGATCGTGTGGTGGAAAATTCTGGTTGTAAGGCTGAAATTGCTGTGGAAATAGATATGGTTGCTGGTAATTCAAATTATCTTGGTACCCTTGCTGAATTCCTTGAAAAGGTGATTGATCTTGTTGATAGGGTTGCTGAAATTGGGGCTGGAATTGTTGAATTGGTTGTTCAAAACTCTGGAATTGTGGCTGCCCATTCTGAGTTTGCTGGAAATTTAGTAGACTTGGCTGAAAATCTTGCTGAAATTGTTGAACTTGTGGCTGAAAAAACTGATTTGTTTGTTGGAAATTCGAATAGGGCTTTTGGAAATCTTGATTTGGCTGCTGAAATTGCTGGAAAGGCTGAAAGTCTGAATAGGGCTGCTGATATTGGTTGAGAGGCTGACATTGTGGCTGCCCTTGCTGAAATTGATAGTTTGGTTGCTGAAAATTTGAATGGGATTGCTGAAAAGATTGGTCTTGCTGCTGAAAATGTTGACATGGCTGCTGGTAAGTAGATGAATCATTGTTGGGTCTTTGTTGGGATTTCAAGTGCTTAGTCAAATTTTTTAACTCCACCAATAGACCTTTGAGCTCTGGTTGTGCATTTGAAAACATTTTGATCTTGCAGCACTGTCACAAAACAAACAAGAAAAATGGCAGCAACCGTATACAAAAGAAAAAGCACAAGAAAATAGAATAAAAGAATATCAAGCACCACTACATTCCCCGGCAACGGCGCCAAATTTGATAACCGCTTCAGTCGTGTCACGGTTTCAAATACAATTTAAGTATCGAATTCCTCTAAACTAATGTAGCATAGAGTAACTCGAGTCGTCTCCCAACGAATGTAGTTGGTACATGATAATTCTCAAGATTGTATGTTATTGCCTTTGGGTTTTGGATATGAAATTGGGTTTAGGATTTGAGAGCTATGACTACGAAATGAATAACAGAGCAGGTATGAAATCTAGTCTAATTAAGGAAATACAGTGCAGGTAATGAAATCTAATTTAGCCTGACTACAATTGCGGTAAAGAAAAAACAACTAGAAATTAAGCATCAACAAAATTAAACATGGAACAAAAACCTACAACATTAAAGAAATTTAATTTCCTAACCTAATTGCATGTAATGAAGACATGAAACTTAAACTATAGGAAGAGCAACACAAAATAAGAGTTAATCAACTAAGAAACATCACAATTGAAATTAACTGTTCTACGAGGCATTTGATCGAACACATGATAGACATGCTAAAAATTACTTCAAAAATGTGCAATTTGAATTGGGGAAGTTCTACCAAATACAATCATTTAACAATCGAACAACTGTGAAGAATTAAATTGCAAGCAACATAACATTCAACAATTAAGGAAGCTGGATCTACTGAGGGGAAGTTGAAGCTGCTGCCGGCTGTGATGATCTGCTGCCGGAATTAAGTTGCTGTGAATGAAACTATGCTGTGAGAAACTGAAGCTGCTGAAAAGAGGACTGAATTGCTGTGAAGATGAAACGCCGATCAATCTAAAGAAAGAACTGCTGTGAATGCTGTAAGAAGCTGCTGGAATTGAAGAAAGTACTGTAAAAGAAAACTATGAAGGAATTGCTATAAGAAAGGAATCGTCGGCGGTGGATCGGAATGGAGATGATGGTGAACCCCTCGATGAGAACCCCTCGTCGATGAGAACACCTCATGTAGAACAAGAAGAACCCCCTCCTGTTTTGCGATAGCGTGAGGGTAACGGTGGATGGAGCTCCGCCGGCTAGGATTCGGAACACCCTAGCCCAAGCTTCATGCAATGGCCGGAGATGGTAGTGGATGAAGATGAAGGTTGAGTTGCCTGCGTGGTGAGTCGGGAACTCCCCCCGTCTGCCCTAACTCCTTGCGCGATGAGGCTTTTGTTGTCTCCAATTGGTTCGGCTCACCCAGCTTGGGTTCGGTGCTTTTGGGTTCAATCCACCTCAGCCAGCTGCCCATTCCAGCTCAGTCTTGCACCTGAGTTTAGCCAACTTAGGTTCGGTGCTTTTGGTTCAGAACAGCTCAAGCAGTTCGGTGCAGTCAGCTCGGTCCAGCCAGTCTTTGGTTCAGTTTAGCCCAGCCAGAGCTCAGCTTGAGTTCAGTCCAACACTAGGTTCAGCCAAGTTATGATGGAAGCAACAGACGGCTGAGATCAATCTGACTTCATCCAACGGTCGGATCTCTTCAGATCTGAACCAAACTCCACAGATCCCAATCAATGGTCCTGATCTACCTATCCCCAGCTCAGATTAACCAGATCAGTGGTGGATGGTCTAGATCTTCCTTTTTCTTGAATGGATGGTCTAGAACATCTTGAGCTCGATCCAACGGTCAGATTACTTCTGATTTAGCTGAAATTTTCAGATCTTGATCTATGGTCATGATTGACTCTATCTTGAACTCGGATCGACCAGAAGTTGACCGATGGCTTTGATCTAGCCGTTCTCTGGAATGGACGGCTCCTAATAATCCGATGCTTGACCCCTTTGATCTGGATCCAATGCTGACTCAAGTCTGACCCGATTTGATCTAGGTCCATGATCAATTGAAGCCTACAAAATGATATTCAAATTTAGTGCCAAAAATATCCCAAATATACAAAGATTAGAATTAAAAGCCAAAATGAAGAGAATACATGAAACCTAATACAATTTCAAACTTAAGTATATAAAATATGGATCAAACATGGATTTTAGAGCCGAATATAATCAACAAAATGATGGTTATCACGCACCCAGCGAATCAGGCGCCCCCAGGAGCACTATAAAAGGGGCTCGACCCCGAGGCTTCAAGAACACAACTTTCTAACGCTTCCAAGCTTTTCGTTCAAGCGCTCTGCTCCGGCAAACTCTGATCTCGAGATTTCAGCGCTGTTGACGACCCTCTGCTCCGAAGTATGATCCACACCGGGAGTCGGTAACGAAAAGTGTAATTCTGTTATTTACTGCAATATTCTTGTATCAAAATCTGTAAACCTTTGCGTGGTTATAGAATTGCCCGCAGAAAATGGTCAAGGACCGTGGGCCTTGGAGTAGGAGCCGACCGTGACTCCGAACCAAGTATAAGACTTGTGTTCTTTGTGTGATTGTTTTGTTTTCCGCTGCATTACTCTTTCCCTAATCCGAAGAAAAAGTTTTAATGATATTCACCCCCCTCTATCATTTCTATCGATCCAACAAGTGGTATCAGAGCGGGGTAGCTCAAATTTGGTCCAACCACCAATTTGGGTGTTTTTCGGATTTTTACGAAGTTTTTAATTTCTTTTTCGATCGAATTTTTATCATTAATCGAGGTTGGTGCAACACCACTTTATAATTTCTTTTAAATATCTTATTCCTGCATTACTAATCCATGACCAAGTCTTGGGATAGTTTTTTTATGGTTATTATTTCAGAATTTCTAAATGACCATGCAAGAGGGTTTTAGTACAGCCAGACCACCACTCTTCAGTGGGGAGGACTTCTCCTACTGGAAGAGTCGGATGGAAGTCCACCTGATAACTCAGGTGGACATGTGGATAATAATCGAATCTGGTTGGGAAATCCTGAAAAATGCTGAAGGAGTGGCACAGCCTTACACAGAATGGGACGCCTCGCTAAAAAAGAAAATTGAGGCTGATGCTAAAGCGACCCATGTAACGACCCGACCCATTTGGCGGTCTCGACCGTCGACCGTCGACCGTGCCGTTACCAGTACTAGGTCTTCCCACTCCTGGGCGTGGATTTTTGCCTTCCCAGGATTCGAACCCTAGACCCAGGCTTAAATCTAGTTCTTTATGAATCCTGAACTTGGTGTTCAGGATTCATAAAGAACTAGATTTAAGCCTGGGTCTAGGGTTCGAATCCTGGGAAGGCAAAAATCCACGTCCAGGAGTGGGAAGACCTAGTATTGGTAATGACACGGTCGATGGTCGACGGTCGAGACCGCCAAATGGGCCGCCAAATGGGCCAGGTCGTTACAATAAAAAGGCGCCTTTTTATTGTAACGACCCGGCCCATTTGGCAGCCCATTTGGCGGTCTCGACCGTCGAGCTCAATTGGTGTTCAGGATTCATAAAGAACTAGATTTAAGCCTGGGTCTAGGGTTCGAATCCTGGGAAGGCAAAAATCCACGCCCAGGAGTGGGAAGACCTAGTATTGGTAACGGCACGGTCGACTGTCGATGGTCGAGACCGCCAAATGTGCCGCCAAATGGGCCGGGTCGTTACAATAAAAAGGCGCCTTTTTATTGTAACGACCCGGCCCATTTGGCGGCCCATTTGGTGGTCTCGACCGTCGACCGTCGACCGTGCCGTTACCAATACTAGGTCTTCCCACTCCTGGGCGTGGATTTTTGCCTTCCCAGGATTCGAACCCTAGATCCAGGCTTAAATCTAGTTCTTTATGAATCCTGAATACCAATTGAGCTAGCTCAATTGGTATTCAGGATTCATAAAGAACTAGATTTAAGCCTGGGTCTAGGGTTCGAATCCTGGGAAGGCAAAAATCCACGCCCAGGAGTGGGAAGACCTAGTATTGCTAACGGCACGGTCGACGGTCGACGGTCGAGACCGCCAAATGGGCCGGGTCATTACAATAAAAAAAACTAGATTTATAAAGAACCCTGGGAAGGCAAAAATCCACGCCCAGGAGTGGGAAGACCTAGTATTGGTAACGGCACGATCGACGGTCGACGGTCGAGACCGGCAAATGGGCCGCCAAATGGGCCGGGTCGTTACAACCCAGACACTCCAATGCGGTCTAACCAAAGAAGAGCTGAACTGGGTGGGACCATTCAACAGTGCAAAGGAACTCTGGGATAAGTTAATTGAATTGCATGAAGGAACCTCCGACACCCGAATCAGCAATAGGGACCTACTGCTAAACAAGTTATACACAATCAAAATGAACGACGACGATTCAGCAGCCCAGCTCCATGCCAGAATCTAGGAGTTAATGAACGGTCTACATATAATCGGTCACAAGGTAGAAAACCGTGACTTGATCAGGTATACCCTAAACGCCTTCCCGAGAAATACTTTGTGGGCATCTATGGTAGATGTGTACAAAGTTTCAAGGGATCTTTCTAAAATCAAATTAGACGAGTTATTTTCTGAACTTGAATTACATGAGCAGACTAACTGCACCTTAGCCGAGAAAGACATTGCTTTTGATGCAGGCAAAACAGGAAAGGTGGTCAAGAAGAAGCTTCAACCTGCACCCCAGTCTGACTCAGACTCAGACTCAGAAGACAGCGAAGGGGATCGACCCAAGCTTGTTCGGCTAGCTCGGGACTACTACAAGGAATTGAAGAATCAGACCAAGAGAAGAAAAGCCAGTTGAAAGAAGGATGATCCAACCGAACCATCCAAGACCAAATCCAACGTAACGTGCTTCGAATGCAACAAGAAGGGACACTTCAAATCGGAGTGCCCTAATCTGAAAGAAGCCAAGAAGACAAGAAGGAAGAAGGCCCTTCAAGCAACATGGGACGAGTCTTCATCCGAAGAAGAAGAAGAGGCCCCACAATCGAACCTGCTCGCCTTGACTGCTTCGGAAGAAATCGACACCTGATCAGAATCGGAGCCGGATGACGGAAAGCTCACCATATCGGAAGACGACAAAATAACTGTAAGTGGTTATTCTAAAGTTGAATTAGCAGAATTAATTGCATACCTATCTAGTAACTTGGCGAAAGCCAAAATTCGAGTCGAGTCTCTTCGACAGGAAGTAAAACTCCTGAAAGAGAGAGTTGACTCTAGATCCTTAACTGAGAAGGTTCATGAAGGAACCTCTACTCTAGTTGAAAAGCATGAGAAAGAGAACTCCTCCTTGAAAACTCAAGTCAAGGACCTTAGAGCAGCTTTAGAACGATTCACTTTGGGTTCCAAGGGTCTTGACATGATCCTTGGAAAATAAAAGTCCGTTCTAAATCGATCTGGGTTAGGGTATCGAACCAAGGCTAGACAAAGGTCATATTATGTTATACTGAATCAATCTAGACCCAAAGTTCAGGCATGGGTACCCAAACTTTGCCTGAACAACCAAGCTGGACCAAACCAGTATTGGATCCCCAATGACAAGATTCATATCTTGCCTAATCATTATCATGGCTTTAGTCCATGGGGAGCAAACTTAAAAACCATTTTTATAGTTAAATAAATTCCTTTTCTTATTTTAAAATTGTATGCTTGCTTGTTTATTTACTTTCTGTAATTTACCATGCTTAGACCTAGGACTGGTTAGACTAAGGACTAAACCGATTAACTGAAATTTGAACAACATAGTATTGGGTGGCGGTGAGATGATAGTACGTTAGGGAGGCCTTTCTAATAAGGTCAAGTATACTCTACTTGGTCTCTTTAGACTGGTGAAACTAGCCGAAGCTACCGATCCAAGACCCAAACTAGTTAGACCAGAATTTCTCAAAAAGTAATTTTGAAAATGAAATTTCACTAAAAGCTTTGTCAAGGAAAGGGTTGATGATCCAATAAGGCACGGCTAAAGAAGGCCTTGTGCCTCGCCAAGACCTGGAAGCTAATTATTGAAATTCAAATTCAATTTACTCTTTGTCAAATTTGAATCTAACACAAATTTTAATTAATCTTAGATTTAAATATTTCTTTTTCAAAATAAATTTAAAACTAATGGTTCTCAAAATTAATTCAACCTTTCAAAATTAATCATGGTTTTTCAAAATAAAATTCTTACTTTTATTAAAACCTATCTCACAAAAACCCATAAGGTTAACGTGATTGATAACTATATACCGAGTGAGATGGTTAGGACTTAACTTAATACAAAATTCAGTTTCTGTAATTTTGTCATGTAAAAACATTGAATTTAGATCTGAATTGACTTGATTGTTGGTTGGTCAATAGAGTCAAAACAGGTCAAAATAGTCAAACATGGTCAAACAGTCAAACTGGTCAATAGTCAAACAATGGTCAGCTCGGGCGCCCCACCCACTTTCTCTTCGACCAAGACAGCAAAAGATGTCAAACTACCCAGCTAACTTGGGCGCCCTTGACCTATCGGGCGCCTAGGCCTTTATATCAATTCGAGGCAGCAAAAGCTGCCACGCATGGTAGCTGACTACATGCGCCCGAGTCCTCGCGGGCGCCCAAAGTACAATAGTCAAGGGGGAGAGATTGGAAAGGAGAGAAAAGAAGGTTTCAAAATTGAATTTTTGATTCAAAATTAAATCTTTTTTTTTCAAAAAAAATTTTATCTCCTTTTTCAAAAAGTAAAGTTCTTTAAGTACTTAAGTTCTTTTTGAAGATTAATATTTCTAAGTACATAAAACTGCTTGATAAATATTTCTAAGTATTTAAACTGCTTTCTAAGTACTTAAAACTGCTTGAAAATTGTCTAAGTGTTAAAACTTCAGAATAAGTTTAGAAAATTTTCTAAAGTGCAAAAACTAAGTATTTTCGAAATTATTTTCAAAATTACTTGCGTTTAAAAATTATTCTAAGTACTTACTCTAAATCTTTGGTTGGTTGAAATTTTCTAAGTGTAAATTTCAAATTCTACTGAAAATTTTCCAAGTGCCCGACTCAAAATATTTTTTTGGAAAATGTTTTCTAACTTAAAAACCTTTTCTTGAAAATTTTCTAAGTATTGAAAACCTGAAAAACGTTTCACTTTTAGACTTAGAAACTTCTTCAAAAACCCCATGAACTTTTGAAAAACTGAGGGGGAGATTTCTTCCAGGGGGAGGAAATTAACTTTGGTACTTTACCTACTTATCTGTATGATTAACTTAACTTTTTGAACCGGTATGCCACAAATCAAAAAGGGGAAATTGTTGGTGCAGGAAACACCTAAGTCAAACGTGGGTTTTGATAATGGCAAAGGGTTCAGAAGTTAAGATGTTATTGTTGTCTAATGAGTTTACTAAGTGTGCAGGAAAGAAGTCCTAGGTACACTAGGCAAAGAAGTCCTGGTCAAGGACTGGGCCAAGAAGACCTGACCAGAAGTCGGGCAAAGAAGTCCTGGTCTAGGACTGGGCACGAAGTCCTGGCAAGGGATGGGCACCGAAGACATGCTCGGAAGGTGGGCACAAAGTCCTGGTCGAGGACTGGGCACGAAGACTTGGTCAGGTGGATCGGGCAAATGTCCCTAGTCGATGAATTGATAGATACGGACACTATCAATTCTGTTGAGACTAGCATGGGTTATTCTCTAATCAACTGATTCTCACTGGCTGGTGACATTGGGATGTCCGGAGATAAACATGAATGCTAGTTATTGGAACTAGTTCATTGGAGTGACTAGCTGTAAAACTTCATATGGTAATCTGCATATAGATATGTCAATGAAAGTTCTTACTGCAGCTTAAGTGCGATGTTCCTTTGACTTGCGGTGTTCAAGTCATCTTGGTCATGGAGACTTATACTTTGACATCTTAAGAAAGTATCTCCAAGGAGGTGTGGACCCAGGATGGTTGGGTATAAGCCGAAGTGACCGAAGATGTTTGAACAACCTACAAAGGATTCACCACTCCTTGCGAGGAGATGTATACCCTAGCCTATCGTCGGATTGTTACTCGAAGCCTCTGGCCAGAGCATGACATGTTCAGAGTATGAATCTCTGAAATACATGAAGTAAATAGAATTCGTTGGACGAGAAAGACATTACTTGAGCTAGGTGTGACGTAGTCAGCCTAGTGGGGACTGACACACATAGACCATGTCCTGAACCAAGTGGGTATAAGATGGTGAAGGGAATGAGGCACAATTCATTAGAGTTGCTGAAGGGTTTCAGAATTATTTCTGAGGTCAACCGTTGATCTTTCGATTAATTGGGGATCATGATGTACTACTAGGTGCCACTCATGATCATTCTATAATTGGTTAATTATAGACGGCCAACATAAATCGAAAGCCTATTTAGTCACACGCACTACGAGTAATCCAAGGGATTTAAAACGAGTTGAAAATTGGATTTTCCGATCAAGAGAGATAAGTCGAATCTGAATTTTTCAGAGACGCATCGGAAGCATAAAATGGCCAAGTCTTTTGAAGACTTATTGGACGAATTAAATGAGTTTAATTCGTACAGTTTCGGCTTGGGTTTGGCTGGCCACAATAAAAGGGGAGAACCAAATTGTTTGGTTCAAATTATAAAATAAACCGAGCGTGGTTTGTTTTATAAAATTATATATAAAGAAATTTATATAAAGAAATTTATATAAAGAGATTTATTTTTCATAGAAATTAAAATGAATCTTGGATTGGTTTATTTTATAAAATCAATAAAGGATTAATTTACCATGATAAAGAAATTTATATAAAGAATTTATATATAGAAATTTCTTTCCATAATAAAAGGGGAGATATGGTTGTTTTTTATTATAAATTAAGTTATAATAAAAACTTGGCATAATGGAATAATTCATAGAAAAATTTATAAGATAAATTTCTTATGAAAATTTATTCCGTTAAAAGGAGACTTGACGATTAAGAGGCTACTATATAAAGGTACCAAGGCAAGGCTTGGAAATCAATCCAAGAGATTAAGGGTTCTTGCCTAGCGTCTCTCCCTCTCCTTCTCTCCCTCTCCCTCTTCTAGTGCCGCCGGCCCTAGAGCCCTCCCCCTTTGCCGTGAGCTTCCACCACCAAGAAGAAGCCGAAGAAGAAGAAGAAGCGGGCGCGACTCCTTCCTTCCTCCCGGAATCTTGATTCTGTTCTTCGTTTGGTGGTTAGTTTTTCATCTCTCTCTTGGTATTCTTGTCGTGCCTTTGGAGAATCTAGTAGTTCTTGTCGGCACGAAACTCGTGGCTTTGCGAAGTCATCCCGAAGAAAACTCGGCGTGGACGCGAATAGAGGCGGAGCTTCCAAGGGACGCTTCGGTTGGATCTCGTCCCTTTCTACGAGTTACGCGAGGTATTAAGTAAATTAGTTTACTTTCTGCAAAATTTTAAATGTATGATCATGTCTCCACAACATAAGGTTGCATGCTAGATACGTGGTTAAAATAATTTGAGAAATTATTTATGCTAAACCTTCCGCTGCACGTAATTAAATTTTAAAATTACGAACCGTATCCATGTCAACATGCACCCGGTCCCAACAACTCCAAGATAAAGATGCAGATTCTTGGCAAAGGGTAATGAATTCGAATCTATGGTTTCTAAACACGTATGGGAACTGGTAGAACCACCCAATGGTTTAAAAGCTATTAGATGCAAGTGAATCTATAAGAGAAAGAGAGGGTCAGACGGGAAGGTTGAAACCTTCAAAACTAGGCTTGTTGCGAAAGGGTATACTCAGAAAGAGGGTATCGATTATGACGGTACTGTTAGTTGGTTCGTCGAAGAAAGGTTCTAAGAGGAAGGCCAAAGAACAGAATAAAGGAAAGAAGAAAAAGGCCAAAAAGACTGAAAAGACACCAAAATTCACTTGCCATCACTGTGGCAAGGAGGGTCACTGGCGAAGAAACTGTAAGGTTTATCTTGAGTCTTTGAAGAAGAAGGCATCCGATGCCCCATCCTTTTCAGGTATCTTCGTTATTGAATGTCACTCTATTTCCACAACCACCTGGGTACTTGATCCTGGGTGTAGCTCACATATATGTAATGACATACAGGGGCTAAGGAATAGAAGAAGACTCGTTAAGGGAGAAGCGAATTTACGAGTTGGAAATGGAGGAAAGATTACTGCTGTTGCCATTGGAACATATTTGCTAAAGCTCCCTACTGGACGTGTCTTAGAATTAGATAATTGTTATTTTGTTCCTTCGTTAATAAAGAACATTGTATCTATTTCATGTTTGAATGAAAAGGGTTATCATTTAACTATTAGTAACAATTGTTGTTACATAACTTTAAATGATGTTCTTTATGGGACCAGAACTTTGTGCAATGGTATCTACACGTTAGATTTATCCGGTGACATTTTCAATATCGAAGTTAGCAACAAACGTGCTCGAATAGATAATCGAATAGACTCCTATACGTGGCATTGTCGTCTTGGCCATGTAAGTAAGAAACGCATGACCAAATTACACCGATGTGGAATTCTGGAATCATTTGAACCCGGTTCATTTGATACATGCGAATCATGCTTAAAAGGCAAGATGACCAAATTACCCTTTTTCGGAAAAGGTAATCCAATGGGAGAATTGCTTGGTCTAATACATATTGATGTATGTGGACCAATGTCAACTCTTGCACAAGGAGGGTATAGCTACTTCATTACCTTTATCGATGATCACTCACGATTCGGGTATGTGTTCTTATTGAAACACAAATCTGAAGCTTTTGAGAAATTCAAAGAGTTCAGAAATGAAGTAGAGAAACAGCTTGACAAAAGTATTAAGATACTTCGATCCGATCGGGGTGGTGAATACTTAAGTCAAGAGTTTCAAGATTATCTTAGGGACAATGGGATATTATCTCAATGGACTCCGCCGTATACACCACAGCATAATGGTGTATCTGAGAGGCATAACCGAACCTTGATGGACATGGTTAGATCCATGATGAATCATGCAACTCTTCCAAAATCCTTTTGGGGCTATGCACTTAAGACAGCTGTTTACTTGCTAAACAGAGTCCCGACCAAGGTAGTCTCTACTACTCCATACGAGACGTGGAATAGTAAGAAATCTCACTTAACTCACCTTAAGATATGGGGTTGTCCTGCTTATGTGATGCGGACCGTATCAGACAAATTGGATGCTAAGTCTGATAAATGTCTATTTATTGGATACCCTAAGGAAACAAAGGGTTACCAATTATATCATGCCTTGGAACAAAAGGTGTTTGTTTCAAGGCATGCTGTATTTCTGGAAAAAGAATTTCTTTTACAAGAAAACAGTGGAAGTGGCATTGAACTTGATGAAGTTCAAGAAACTCCAATAGACATTACAGAGACACCTAGTCTAGACCCACAACCAATAACTCATAATGATGAGCTATCAGTTGAACCTAAAACAACACCACCTCTTCGTAGGTCTGATAGGACACGCAATATTCCAGAGAGATACGGATTTCTTATAAGTGAATCGAACGACGTGTTACTCAAAAGTGATGACGAACTTATCAGTTATGAAGATGTTCTGAAAAGTTCAGAAAGGGACAAATGGCTTGAAGCCATGAAGTCGGAAATGGATTCCATGTACGAAAATCAAGTATGGGACTTGGTTAACCCACCTGAAGGGATTAAGCCCATATGGTGAAAGTGGGTTTTCAAGAAGAAAATTGACATGGAAGGTAATGTTGTTACCTTTAAGGCTAGATTAGTGGCAAAAGGATATCGTCAGAAATAAGGAATTGATTATGACGAAACTTATTTGCCAGTAGCTATGCTTAAATCCATTCGGATGCTCCGAGCCATAGCAGCTCATTATGATTATGAGATATGACAAATGGATGTGAAAACAGCTTTCCTTAATGGAAACCTGCTTGAGGATGTATACATGATACAACCTGAAGGTTTCACGTCGGTTGATAAAACCAAAGTATGCAAGCTTCGACGATCCATATATGGACTGAAGCAAGCATCCAGGAGCTGGAACATCTATTTTGATGAGACAATCAAAGAGTTTGATTTCTCACAAAATCTTGACGAACCTTGTGTTTACAAGAAGGTTAGTGGGAGTGCAGTCGTATTCCTAGTATTATATGTCGATGACATATTACTTATAGGAAATGATATATCAGTCTTACAGTTAGTTAAAATTTGGTTGTCCAAAACATTCTCCATGAATGACCTGGGAGAAGCAACCTATATCCTTGGGATTAGAATCTATAGAGATAGATCAAAACGGTTGCTTGGTCTTTCGCAGTCTACATATATAGACCGAGTGCTAAAAAGGTTTAGCATGTCAGAATCCAAGAAAGGTTACCTTCCCATCAGGCATGGGATCAACCTTTCAAAGTCTATGTGTCCGCGCACAGAAGACGAGAGGATATGCATGAATAAGATTCCTTATGCATTCGCGATAGGATCTATCATGTATGCTATGTTATGTACTAGGCCCGATGTATCGTATGCTCTGAGCGTCAAGAGCAGATACTAGTCTGATCCTGGAATGGATCATTGGCGGCTGGCAAGACAATCCTTAAGTACTTAAGAAGAACTAAGGATGTGTTCCTAATATATGGAGAAGGAGATATGGTAATACGTGGGTATACAAATGCCAGTTTCCAGACAGATAAGGATGACTCCAAATCTCAGTCTGGATACGTATTTACTTTGAATGGAGGTGCAATAAGCTGGAAGAGTTCCAAGAAAGACACTGTAGCGGATTCTACCACGGATGCGGAATATATTGCGGCTTCGGAAGCAGCAAAAGAAGCAGTCTGGATCAAGAAGTTTGTCTCGGAACTTGGTGTGGTTCCAACCATTGATGAAGCAATACCGGTTTAATGCGACAACAATGGAGCTATTGCACAAGCAAAGGAACCAAGGTCTCATCAGCGATCCAAACACGTGCTTCGCCGCTATCATCTGATCAGAGAGATTATAAGTAGGAATGATATACAAATTAAGAAAATTCCCACTGAATGGAATTTAGCGGATCCTTTAACTAAGGCCTTGCCTCAAAGTAAGTTTGAGGGTCATGTTAGAGCCTGTGCTATTGGATACCGTAGCAATTGACATTAGGCCAAGTGGGAGTTTGTTAGTAATATGAGAGAAGTGTCCTAAGGCAATCGCCTTATGATTGTAATCATTTACTTTAATAAATGAATATTCACTATTTGAGTATACATGTTCATGTATTTGTTTGAGATCTTAAACTTATTTACTGAATGTCCGCAATACAATTCATAGCATGAGAGAATTTGTGATGAATTCACAACTAGTGATTATCTGTACATGTGCAATTGTGAAGTATTGAAATTGTCCCTAGTCGATGAATTGATAGATACGGACACTATCAATTCTGTTGAGACTAGCATGGGTTATTCTCTAATCAGCTGATTCTCACTGGCTGGTGACATTGGGATGTCCGGAGATAAACATGAATGCTAGTTATTGGAACTAGTTCATTGGAGTGACTAGCTGTAAAACTTCATATGGTAATCTGCATATAGATATGTCAATGAAAGTTCTTACTATAGCTTAAGTGCGATGTTCCTTTGACTTGCGGTGTTCAAGTCATCTTGGTCATGGAGACTTATACTTTGACATCTTAAGAAAGCATCTCCAAGGAGGTGTGGACCCAGGATGGTTGGGTATAAGCCGAAGTGACCGAAGATGTTTGAACATCCTACAAAGGATTCACCACTCCTTGCGAGGAGATGTATACCCTAGGCCTATCGTCGGATTGTTACTCGAAGCCTCTGGCCAGAGCATGACATATTCAGAGTATGAATCTCTGAAATACATGAGAGTAATTAGAATCCGTTGGACGAGAAAGACATTACTTGGGCTAGGTGTGACGTAGTCAGCCTAGTGGGGACTGACACACATAGACCATGTCCTGAACCAAGTGGGTATAAGATGGTGAAGGGAATGAGGCACGATTCATTAGAGCTGCTGAAGGGTTTCAGAATTATTTCTGAGGTCAACCGTTGATCTTTCGATTAATTGGGGTTCATGATGTACTACTAGGTGCCACTCATGATCGTTCTATAATTGGTTAATTATAGACGGCCAACATAAAGGGAAAGCCTATTTAGTCACACGCACTATGAGTAATCCGAGGGATTTAAAATGAGTTGAAAATTGGATTTTCCAATCAAGAGAGATAAGTCGAATCTGAATTTTTCAGAGACACATCGGAAGCATAAAATGGCTAAGTCTTTTGAAGACATATTGGATGAATTAAATGAGTTTAATTCATACGGTTTCGGCTTGGGTTTGGCCGGCCACAATAAAAGGAGAGAACCAAATTGTTTGGTTCAAATTTTAAATAAACCGCGCGTGGTTTGTTTTATAAAATTATATATAAATAAATTTATATAAAGAAATTTATATAAAGAGATTTATTTTTCATGGAAATTAAAATGAATCTTGGATTGTTTATTTTATAAAATCAATAAAGGATTGATTTACCATGATAAAGAAATTTATATAAAGAAATTTATATATAGAAATTTCTTTCCATAATAAAAGGGGAGACATGGTTGTTTTTTATATAAATTAAGTTATAATAAAAACTTGGCATAATGGAATAATTCATAGAAAAATTTATAAGATAAATTTCTTATGAAAATTTATTCCGTTAAATGGAGACTTAGCGATTAAGAGGCTACTATATAAAGGTACCAAGGCAAGGTTTGGAAATCAATCCAAGAGATCAAGGGTTCTTGCCTAGCCTCTCTCCCTCTCCTTCTCTCCCTCTCCCTCTTCTAGTGTCGTCGGCCCTAGAGCCCTCCCCCTTTGCCGTGAGCTTCCACTACTAAGAAGAAGCCGAAGAAGAAGAAGAAGCGGGCGCAACTCCTTCCTTTCTCCCGGAATCTTAATTCCGTTCTTCGTTTGGTGGTTAGTTTTTCATCTCTCTCTTGGTATTCTTGTCGTGCCTTTGGAGAATCTAGTAGTTCTTGTCTGCACGAAACTCGTGGCTTTGCGAAGTCATCCCGAAGAAAACTCAGCGTGGACGCGAATAGAGGTGGAGCCTCCAAGGGACGCTATGGTTGGATCTCGTCCCTTTCTACGAGTTACGCGAGGTATTAAGTAAATTAGTTTACTTTCTGCAAAATTTTAAAAGTATGATCATGTCTCCACAACATAAGGTTGCATGCTAGATACGTGGTTAAAATAATTTGAGAAATTATTTATGCTAAACCTTCCGCTGCACGTAATTAAATTTTAAAATTACGAACCCGTATCTATGTCAACATGCACCCGGTCCCAACACTGGGCACCGAAGACATGCTCGAAGGTGGGCATGAAGTCTTGGTCGAGGACTGGGCACGAAGACTTGGTCAGGTGGATCGGGAAAATGTCCTACCGGAGGAGCCGGTTGGCAAAAGGTAAACTCTCCTGAGCGGAGTAGGTTAGGACGCGTTCCCCGTCGAGGGAACAGTAGGCGTCGGTTCGATCTAGGGTTCCATTTGGGAGACTCGAAGTCAGAACCAGGATAGCTACGGCTGTAAAAATTGACTAATATTCTTGCGTTGTTTGTTTTGCAACTAACCTTGGATGGAGGGACCGAAGGAGTGAGTTTTTGCAGCTCAGAACAACCCAAAGGAGAGGGGCAGGCAGCTGGGCTAGGCGCCTGGGAGGTCCCGGGTGCCCAAGGTCAAAGGTAAAATAGTAAGGAAGTAAGAATCGCTTCGAAACCACACTGGGCTAGGCGCCCGGGAGGTCTCGGGTGCCCAAGGTCAAAGCCAAAGAGTAATTGAACCAAAATCAGCCACGAAGCCAGCGGACCAAGTCAAGCTGGGCGCCCAGGAGGTCCTGGGCGCCCCAGTCAGCTCCAGAGGCCCATTCGATGGGGATAAGCGCTGACCGAGCTGCGGATGAACGTTCTCCGATCTGAAGGCATGTGTTAGGCGCCCCCAGCAAATCAGGCGCCCCCAGGAGCACTATAAAAGGGGCTCGACCCCGAGGCTTCAAAAACACAACTTTCTAACGCTTCCAAACTTTTTGTTCAAGCGCTCTGCTCCGGCAAACTCCGATCTCGAGATTTCAGCGCCGACGACGACCCTCTACTCCGAAGTACGATCCACACCGGGAGTCGGTATCGAAAAGTGTAATTCTGTTATTTACTGCAATATTCTTGTATCAAAATCTGTAAACCTTTGCGCGATTATAGAATTACCCGCAGTAAACGGTCAAGGACCATGGACCTTGGAGTAGGAGCCGACCGCGACTCCGAACCAAGTAAAAGACTTGTGTTCTTTGTGTGATTGTTTTGTTTTCTGCTGCATTTACTCTTTCCCTAATCGGAAGAAAAAGTCTTAATGATATTCACCCCCCCCTCTATCATTTCTATCAATCTGACACCTTGGACTCATCTAAAACCCAATTTGATCAAAAATCAATTTTCAGAAAACCCAACATACATATTTTAATCCAACTAAGAAACATTACCATCTTACTGTTGATGCTGTCTGACCCTGATTGTTATTTTGGTGTTGATACCGATTTTAGTTTAGGTTGATGATGATTATGATTAAGTCCTGATCGGGGATTAGGCATGGTATGGAAAATCCTAGCTTGGAGGGCTAGGTCTTGGAAAATCCTAACCTGGAGGGTTAGGTGCGGAAAATCCTAGCATGGAGGGCTAGGTGTTGGAAAAGTCCTAATTCGGAATGGTTGGGTGAAAAGTCCTAGCTTGGAAGGCTAGGTGAAAAGTCCTAACATGGAGGGTTAGGTGAAAAGTCCCAACTTGGAGGGTTAGGTGAAAAAGTCGTGGCTTGGAGGGTCAGGTCCTAGCTTGGAGGGCTAGGTCTAGAAATGTCCTAATTCGGAAGGGTTGGGTGAAAAGTCCTAGCTTGGAGGGCTAGGTGAAAAGTCCTAACTTGGAGGGTTAGGTGAAAAGTCCCAACTTGGAGGGTTAGGTGAAAATTCCCGACTTGGAGGGTCATGTCCCTAGCTTGGAGGGCTAGGTTGGATGAAATCCTGGCTTGGAGGGTCAGGTCCCTAGCTTAAAGGGCTAGGTTGGAGTCCCTGGATCGGTCTGGTGACCGATCAGGGAAGTTGGCGCGTTGCTCCTTCGTGGATCGGTCTGGTGACCGATCCAGCGATTACTGATCGGTCTGGTGATCGATCCGGGAGCACACGGTGAGGTTGGGAACCTACTGCGCGGCTCCTGATCGGTCTGGTGACCGATCAGGGAGCAGGCCGTTGCCTCACTGCTTGGCTCCTGATCGGTCCGGTGACCGATCAGGGAGCAGGCAGTGTCCTCACTGCTTGGCTCCTGATCGGTCTGGTGACCGATCAGGGAGCACACAGTGAGTTGAGTTCCCCCACTAATCAGGTCCTGAACGGTCTGGTAACCGATCAAAGACTTAGGATCTGATATCCGCGATTACTGTTCACTCAGAAGTGGACCGATCAGGCTTGAGCCTGATCCGACAGTGGCTATCCTGATCGGTCTGGTGACCGATCAGGGGTCACTCTGATCGGTCTGGTGACCGATCAGGCCTGTGTCGCTGCGAAAGCTGGGAGTCCCAGCAAAGCGGTGGATCGGTCTAGTGACCGACCCACGAGCCCTGGATTAGTCTGGTGATCGATCACTTTAATTCAAATTTCACTGTCAGACGCTCTGATCGCGTCTGAACGAATCTGATTCTCTGCGCTTAACATCTGATACTTGATTTTTTGATTGATATGCTATGCTAGTGGTCTGATTAAGCTGTAGGTGACAGGGAAGGATTCAAACACTCAAGGAGAGTCAATGGAGGCCTTTCCATGGAGCAGGTTTGTCCATTTGCCATCTCAGGTTGCAACGGATGGAGCTGCTGACTGGAGCTTGGCTAAGGGAAGCTCAGGGAGTCCAGGGAGAGCTCAGTGGTAGCTGGCATTGGTAGGTGAGCAGCTAGAGGCTGCAGTGAGATGGTGTCACCTGGTGCTTAGTAGAGAAACAAAAGGGCGTAGTGGAGAAGAGCAGAGTAGAGTTCTGAGAAGCAACTTCTGGCTTGAGTTCTTGCTGCGCGATTATTTTGTCCACACTTTGCATATGCGTTCTGAAGTTCCATCATCTTGAGCAAGCAACTGCAATATGTGAAGCAACCATCCCTTACATGAGCGCTTGGAGGAAGAAACAAGAGGCTTGGTGAGTCCATCAGCGAGAAGACACGAAGAAGGTTCTTGCGTGAGATCGTCGCTGGGTGGAGCTCTAATGAGCGCTGCTTGTGTTCTTGCCTGTGCTAAGTGCTAAGTACGATCTTTCTTGTGTTTCATTATGCTTAAAACTATATCTCTGTTGAAACGCTGTGGAGAGGATACTCCACCGAGAAGGTGGTTGCATTTTATCCGGTGTTCACCGGGGCTTGATTTGCCGACGATCAAGGGATCGCCCACCTTAAGGGCACGCCAAGGAGTAGGGGCAAGTTATTCCCGAACCTTGTAAACCCTTCTTGTTAGCGATCTTGTTAGTTGTTTTAGTTTGTTTTTGTTTTCTGCATTTCTGCACTACTCTGTTTTATTGTGCTTCCGCTGTGCTACTAACGATTGAAGTGCAGAAAATCGATAAGTGTTAAGGTCTAAGTGTTTGGCTATATTCACCCCCCCTCTCTAGCCATCCGAGTTCCATCAAGTGGTATCAGAGCTTAGGGCTTTGTACAAGCGGATTAACAACCGAGAGCTATCATCCATGGCGTTGAGAGAAGGTTTTTCCACCACCCGACCTCCCTTCTTCGATGGCGCAGATTTCCAATATTGGAGATCGAAGATGGAGTATTACTTGAAGATGGACATCAACACTTGGTTTACAGTGAAGGAGGGTTTTACCCCTCCAAAGGATGATGAAGGCAAAGAACTTGAATCGTGGCGGTGGACGGCTGAACAAACTCGAAAGAGTGAAGCTGACGCAAAGGCGGTTGTGACCCTACAATGCGGCATGAACAAAGACCAACTCATCAAGGTTGGTCCATTCACAAGTGCAAAAGACTTGTGGAACAAGCTCATCGAACTCCACGAGGGCACCCGAGATTCAAGAATCTCCAAGAGGGATTTGTTCCTCAACCAACCACAAAATCTTTCCATGAAGGAGAATGAAACGGTAAGTGAGCTTCATAGCCAGTTCAAGGAAGTCCTCAATGAGCTTCATTCTATTGATGAAAAAGGTCGAGAATCGCGACCTTGTGAGGTATGTGTTGAAAGCATTTCCAAGGAATGCTTTGTGGTCATCCATGGTGGATGCCTATGTTGGGACCGGGTGCATGTCGACAAGGATACGAGTTCGTAAAATTTAAAATTTTTACGTGCAGCGGAAGAGTTTGCATAAAATAATTTCCTAAATTATTTTAACTTCGTATCTAGCATGCAATCTTATGGTGTGTTGACATAATCATAAAATAAAACATTGCGGAATAGTAAACAAATTTACTAAGTACCTCTCGTAACTCGAAGTAAGGGACGAGATCCAACCGTAGCGTCCCTTGGAAGCTTCGCCTCTATTCGCGTCCACGCCGAGTTCTCTTCGGGATGACTTCGCAAAGTCACGAGTTTTGTGCCAACGAGAACTACTAGATCCTCGGAAGGTACAACTAGAAGAATAAGAGAAATAATGGAAAAACTAACCAACGAAGTAACGGAATCAAATTCCGAGAAGAGAGGAGTCGCTATCCGCTTCTTCTTCTTCGTCTTCGAGTTCTTCTTCTCCTTGTAGCTCACGGCAACACCTCAAGGTGAGGAGTTGGTTGTGCGCCGGCCCTAGGCTTCAAGTGGGCGCCGGCCCTAAGCTCCAAGAAGGGCGCCGGCCCTAGGTGGGGAGAAGGGAAGGAGAAGAATAAAAGAGAGAGAGAGAGAGGGAACTATTAATCAACTATTGATTAATTGATTGATGTGTTTAAAGGGCTAGCCTTTGGGTCCTTTATATAGTAGCAAATCTTTGCTAAGTCTCCCTCTAAACGGAATTAGTTATAAGAAATTTATCCTATAAATTTTCTTAACTAATTATTCCGTTTAAACCAAGTTTTATTATAAACTAATTTATAATAAAACTAATTCTTCTTCTCTTTAAATTATGGAATAAATTTTATAAGAAATTTATAAACTTTCTTATTATGCATAAATCAATTCATAATTGATTTTATAAAATTAAAATAAACCAATTCATGGATTATTTTAATCTTCCATAAAAGAATAAATTTCTATAAATTTTATTTATATAAATTTCTTTATACAAATTTATTTATCCATAATTTATAAAACAAATCACACTAGATTTATTTTATTAATTAAACCAATTAAATTGGTTTTATTCTCTCTCTTGGCCGGCCACCCAAAGAGGGTTAACACCCTCTTTGGCCGGCCCAAATCGACCCGAACCGATCGCGAATTAAACTCATTTAATTCGCCCAAAAAGCCTTCAAAAGACTTAGCCATTTTTAGCTTCCATTGCGCCTCTGATTAATTCAGATTCGACTTGTTTCTCTTGATCGGAAAATCCAATTTTCAACTCGTTTTAAATCCCTCGGATTACTCGTATTGCGTGTGACTAAATAGGCTTTCGATTTATGTTGGCCGTCTATAATTAACCCATTTAATTATAGAACGATCATGAGTGGCACCTAGTAGTACATCATGATCCCCAATTAATCGAAAGATCAACGGTTTGACCCCAGAAGAAATTATTCTGAAACCCTTCAGCAGCTCTAATGAATCGTGCCTCATTCCCTTCACCACCTTATACCCACTTGGTTCAGGACACGGTCTATGGTGTCAGTCCCCACTAGGCTGACTACGTCACACCTAGCCCAAGTAGTGTCTTTCTCGTCCTTTGGATTTCTAATTACTCTCATGTATTTAAGAAACTCACACTCTTATCATGATATGCTCTGGCCAGAGGCTTTGAGTAACAATCCGACGATAGGCCTGGGTATACATCTCCTCGCAAGGAGTGGTGAATCCTTTGTAGGCTGTTCAAACATCTTCGGGCACTTCGGCTTATACCCGATCATCCTGGGTCCACACCTCCTTAGAGATGCTTGCTTAAGATGTCAAAGTATAAGTCTCCATGACCAAGATGACTTGAACACCGCAAGTCAAAGGAACATCGCACTTAAGCCGCAGTAAGATCTTCATTGACATATCTACATGTAGATTCCCATATGAAGTCTTACAGCTAGTCACTCCAATGAACTAGTTCCCTTAACTAGCATCCATGTTTATCTCCGGACATCCCAATGTCACCAACCAGTGAGAATCAGCTGATTAGAGAATAACCCATGCTAGTCTCAACAGAATTGATAGTGTCCATTTTTATCAATTCATCGACTAGGGATAATTTCAATACTTCACAATTGCACATTAGAGATAATCACTAGTTGTGATCCCATCACAAATTCTCTTATGCTGTGAGTTGTATTGCGGACATTCAGTAGATGAGTTTAAGATCCCAATCAAATACACAAAACATGTATACTCAAATAGTGAATTATCATTTATTAAAATAAATGTTTACATCATAAGGCGATTGCCTTAGGACACTTCTCTCATATTACTAACAGCCTACAAAGTTTCCAAGGATTTATCCATTGTTAAGTTAGATGATTTGTTTTGTGAAATGGAATTGCAAGAAATGGCTAACAAAGGCCCCAAGGAGAAAGGGATTGCTTTAGTTGCAGGGGAACGACCCAACAAGAAGAAGAAGGAGAAGGAAGTCTCTTCATCTTCATTCTCTTCCGAATCCGAGTCTGATTCCGAGGAAGATGGCAGTGGGTCTTCTTCCTCTGAGATGGCAAATTTTGTGAGAAGGATGATGAGAAGGGGTCGACGCTTCAAGGGTAAAGGTAACCCTAGTGAAGCTAAAGTTGATAAGACTAATGTTTCTTGTTTTGAGTGTGGTAGGAAAGGGCACTTCAAGAGTGAATGCCCAAAGCTAAAGAAGAAGGAGGAGAAATCCAAGAAGAAAGAAGAGAAATCAATGAAGAAGAAGGCCTTGAAGGCCACTTGGGATGAATCCTCCTCAAGCTCATCCGATGAAGAAAAGGAGGAGAAGAGTACTCGCCATGTAGCACTCATGGCATTAGAAGATCAAGAAAGTAGTGATGAATCCTCCAACTCCTCAAATGCAGCTTCATCATCTTCGGATGATGAAGAGGTAACCTCTCCCGAACTTGAAAATTGTTATAGAGCAATTGCATGTTTAACCAATATGTTGAAAAAGTCAAAAAATAAGGTTAAATCATTGCAACTAGAAATTGAACAATTGATTTCATCTAGGGATGAGAACATAGATGATTTACATGTTGAAATGTTAGAGGATGAAATTAAATCATTGAAAATTGAGGTTGAAAAATTGAAATCCTCTAGGGATGAGGATGTAGATGATTTGCATGATGAATTGTTAGAGGAGGAAAACAAATCATTGAAGAGTGAAGTTGAGAGACTCAAGAATATTCTTGAGAAGTTCTCAACAAGCTCAAAAACCCTAGACATGATTTTGAATGCCCAAAGGGCAGTCTACAATAGGGCCGGTATTGGTTACCGACCCAAAGAACCTTCATTTGTGTCCCTCATGTCTAGGACTGATATGAGACAATCTAAGACACCTAGGGTTCAAAAGAAAGTTGTCAAGGCATGGGTGCCTAAGACTTGTTTAGTAGGTGCTTTAGGTCCCAATGTTTGGGTACCTAAAACTTCTATTTTCGAATTGTGTAGGTTATGATTAAGGGGGAGCATCTATCAACTTGGTTCGTTGATAGTGGGTGCTCCAAATACATGACCGGGGATAGATCATTGTTTACTACCCTTCAAAGAAAAAGTAGAGGTAATGTTTCATTTGGTAACAATGGTAGTCTTAAGGTCATAGGAATAGGAGACATTCAAATATCCGAATGTCTTAGAATCTCAAATGTCCTTCTAGTCAAGGGGATGACATTTAATCTCCTAAGTGTCAGTCAATTGTGTGACACGAGTTACACAATTGATTTTCAACCAAGTAAATGTCTAGTTAGACAACATGACACCTTGGACACGGTACTAGTAGGAACAAGAGTAGACAATATTTATCAAGTTTCATTTAAAAGTGCTACTAATGCTTTTGCTAAGTGTCTTATGTCAAAAGAAGAAGAGTCCACCCCTTGGCTGTTGGGACCGGGTGCATGTTGACATGGATGCGGGTTCGTAATTTTAAAATTAATTACGTGCAGCGGAAGGTTTAGCATAAATAATTTCTCAAATTATTAAACCATACATCTAAGCATGCAATTTTATCTTGTATAGACATGATCATATATTTAAAATTTTGCAGAAACATAAACTAATTTACGTATTACCTCGCGTAACTCGAAGGAAGGGACGAGATCCAACCATAAGCGTCCCTTGGAAGTTCCGCCTCTATTCGCGTCCACGCCGAGTATCTTCGGGATGACATCGCAAAGCCACGAGTTTCGTGTTCTCGAGAACTACTAGATTCTCCGAGAACGCGACGAGAAAAAGCAAGAGAGAAGTCGGAAGACTAACCACAAAAGAATGGTCAGAGCTTCCTTCTTCGGCAGCAGGTGGTGGTCGGCAAAAGATCCTTCTTGGGGCTGGTTGGCGCACAGCAAGAAGGGGAGAAGAGAAGGAGAGAAAGAGAGGGAGAGAGCCTATGCCTTCATCACTTCGATTATTTTCCAAGCCTTGCCTTGGGTCCTTTATATAGTGGCCTCTCAACCATCAAACCTCTCAAATATGGAATAACTTATTCCATCATGCCAAGTTTGATTTTATATCATGGTTAAAATCATATTTTAATTCATGATAAAAATCAATCAAGTCTCTTTTCTCTTATGGAATAAATTTCTTTATCATGGTAAATCAATCCATGATTGATTTTATAAAATAAACCAATCCATGGTTCATTTTAATTTCCATGAAAAATAAATCAAACCTTGGTTTATTATACAAAAATTTATATCATCCATAATTTTATAAAACAAACCACACTTGGTTTATTTTATAAATTGAACCAAAACTTAGTTCTCTCCCTTTGTTGTGGTCGGCCAAGCAAAGAGGATGGAGGCCCTCTTTGGTCGGCCCATCCAAGCCACGCCCCAATGAATTAAACTTATTTAATTCATCTATTAAGTCTTCAAAAGACTTAGCCATTTTACGCTTCTGATGCGTCTTTGAAAAATTCAGATTCGACTTATCGTTTGGCTCAACCAAACCTAATCTCTCTTCATTGGAAAATCTAATTTTCAACTCGTTTTAAATCCCTTGGATTACTCGTAGTGCGTGTGACTAAATAGGCTTTCGATTTATGTTGGTCGTCTATAATTAATCAATTATAGAACAATCATGAGTGACACCTAGTAGTACATCATGATCCCCAATTAATCGAAAGATCAACGGTTGACCTCAGAAACAATTCTGAAACCTTCAGCAGCTATAATGAATCGTGCCCCATTCCCTTCACCATCATATACCCACTTGGTTCAGGACAATTGGTCTATGTGTGTCAGTCCCCACTAGGCTGACTACGTCACACCTAGCCCAAGTAACGTTTTCTCGTCCTACGGATTCTAATTACTCTCATGAATTTAAGAGATTCATACTCTGAACATGTCATGCTCTGGCCAGAGGCTTCGAGTAACAATCCGACGATAGGTCTCGGGTATACATCTCCTCGCAAGGAGTGGTGAATGCTTTGTAGGCTGTTCAAACATCTTCGGACACTTTGGCTTATACCCAATCATCCTCGGTCCACACCTCCTTGGAGATGCTTTCTTAAGATGTCAAAGTATAAGTCTCCATGACCAAGATGACTTCAACACCGCAAGTCAAAGGAACATCGCACTTAAGTTGCAGTAAGAACTTCACTGACATATCTATATGTAGACTACCATATGAAGTTTTACAGCCAGTCACTCCAATGAACTAGTTCCCTTAACTAGCATTCATGTTTATCTCCGGACATCTCAATGTCACCAGCCAGTGAGAATCAGCTGATTAGAGAATAACCCATGCTAGTCTCAACAGAATTGATAGTGTCCGTATTTATCAATTCATCGACTAGGGACAATTTCAATACTTCACAATTGCACATGTAGAGATAATCACTAGTTATGAATTCATCACAAATTCTCTCATGCTGTGAATTGTATTGCGGACATTCTGTAAATGAGTTTAAGATCTCAATCACATACACAAACATGTATACTCAAATAGTAAATATTCATTTATTAAAATAAATGATTACAATCATAAGGCGATTGCCTTAGGACACTTCTCTCATATCACTAACATTGGCACCGGAAGCTAGCACATGTTAACATGAAGAACATCCGGAAGTTGGCCAACAAGAGATTAGTTCGTGGCTTACCAAGCATCAAGTATAGGAAAGACAAACTTTGTGATGTATGTCAAATGGGTAAGCAAACAAAATCTGCACATAAAGGTAAAAGCGCTGTAAGTACATCTACCGCTTTAGATTTACTTCACATGAATCTGTTTGATTGTAGCACTATCATATCATTGAATGGAAGTAGATATTGCTTTGTTATCATTGATGATTTTAGTAAATATACATGGACTTACTTTCTAAAATATAAGGACCAAACCTTAGATGTTTTCATTTCTTTTTGTAGAAGAGTTGAAAATGAAAAATCATCAACCATTAAGACAATTAGAAGTGATCATGGAGGTGAATTTCAAAATCAACGGTTTTTAGAATTTTGTCAAGATAGAGGGTATAGACATGAGTTCTCTACTCCTAGAACACCACAGCAAAATGGTGTTGTAGAAAGGAAGAACCGTGTTCTACAAGAGGCTGCACGAAGCATGCTTAATGAGTACTCACTACCGAGTTACTTATGTGCTGAAGCTGTAAATATAGCTTGCTATGTGCAAAACCGAGTCCTCATCCATAGGTTCTTAGGTAAGACTCCTCATGAACTTTGGTTTGGGAAACCACATACGGTTAAACACCTTAGGGTGTTTGGTTGTAAGGTGTTCATCCTAAACACCAAGGATCACCTTGGAAAGTTCACGACAAAAGCTGATGAAGGGATACTAGTCGGGTACTCCCTCGTTAGCAAAGCCTACCGAGTCTACAACAAGAAATCTAGATTGGTTGAAGAGTCTTCTGATGTTGTCTTTGAAGAAATTCCAAAAGTCAATGAACAACCAGAAGATGAAGTCCAATTCGAACTTAGGAGACTAAGTTTGAATGAAAGTCCAAATGTTGTTGATGGTGATGAATCCAATGACGGTGAGCCTAGACAACCTATAGATCAGCCGGATCCTGAGGCTGAGCTTGTGTCTAGTGAAACTATTCAAGAAGCACCACCAACACCTAGGCAAACTAGATTTGCCTCTAGTCATCCCCAAGACCAAATTGTTGGAGACATCCATCATGGGGTTAGAACTAGATCATTCTTTAGGAATGAGGCTAATGAAGTTGCCTTAATTTCCGAAATTGAACCTAAGAAAATTGATGAAGCATTAAATGATCCCGATTGGATCATTGAAATGCAAGATGAACTAGGTCAATTCGAAAGGAGTCAAGTTTGGGACTTAGTCCCTAGACCTAAGAAGACCACCATCATTGGAACCAAATGGGTCTTCAAAAATAAATTGAACCATAAGGGAGAAATCATTTGAAATAAGGCATGCTTAGTGATGCCCGCTAACTAGGTGTCACGAATGTGGGTCTCAAAATTTAGATATGTGAAAAGCTGGAAACCCTTTTTGCTATCAGAGAATAAAATGGCAGTAAAGGGGCCACAGGTCGTATTTTTTCCTAGGGCTAGTTGAGGTTGCTTGATTCGAGCTCGAGTTTATGTGTCGTTGATATTTTTTGGGTTTCAAATAAAATCTGGGTTTTGGATTCAATTAGAAATCGAAATCGCAATGAAAGTAAAGGAGAATTAGCTAATAAACTAAACAAGTGATAGCAAGTAATACTCAACCAATGGGCAATTAAATCAACTGATACAACTCTACAAAATTCAGGAAATCAAACTTAAACTCAAATGCTAGAGTACACTGCAATTGGTGTTGAACTCCAGAGGTTGTCACTCCCGGCCGAAACTCAGCTTGATACAAGGTGAAGGATTAAGTCAAACTTGATAAGCAGGAAAGGAAATCTAATGTGCCAAGAACTGAGCTGAATGCAAATCTATAAACTGGTACAAGGTAACTGATGTGAAGCAAATGAATCGGATGCAGAATTCAATCACAGATGGATGCAAAGACAAATGAATCTGAGGCAAAATTTTAGAAATGAAAATGCAGAAAAACTGATTTGAGTGCAGTGATTCGAAGGCAGAAATTAAAAAGCAAAACTTAAACAACCAAAGGCAATGATGCAGTGACAAATTTGAGGGACTGAAATTAACAATTGCAAACTGAATTTAAGTCTCTAATCGGAAATTCAGAAAAACTGAAGAGAAACTAAAGATTACTTGGCTCGAATTCAGATAAGATGAATAACATTGCTAAAATTCAATTGATTCGAAAACTAAAACTGAATGCAAGAGTTGATTTGAGTGCTAAGTAAATGGATCAAGCTACAAATGAGATTTAGAGAAGAACAATCTTGCTGAATACAAAATTCAGGAGTCAAACAGGGACTGATACGCAAGCTGAACAGCTACTGATACGCAAACAGATTGAACAGAAAATGCAAAAGTGAAACAGAACAGAATTGATACGTAAGCTATAAAATAGGAAATCAACTGAAATTGAAACCAAATGTCACTAAACAAACTACCTACTGATTAACTTGCAACATTGAAACACTAATTAAAGCAAAAATGATTCAGACAAATTGAAACTACTGAAACAAAATTCGTAAGCTGAAATGAACTGCAGAAATGAAGTTACAACTGATTAACAGAAATGCAATAAGAAATCTAAGCCCCAATCACTCCCTTAGCTCAAGTACTCCTTGTTCGCCACACAAGGGCAAGCCACGAACCCGTAAGCTCCACAAATCACTGGGAAAACTCAATCTGCGATCAAATCCAGCTCAGCTTGCTCAAATCTGAAATTTCCATTCGAATTCCTTCAATTCAGTTATGTCCGATTGCGCTGCAGCTTGTGGATGATCCAAGCACTCCAGGGAACCCCTCTGAACTGCTCGAGTGGATGAAAATGGCGCACAACTGATCTAAAGGAAGCAAACGATAGAGCCAAGGAGACCTCACATCAACTCTGTTTCTTGGGCAAATTGTTGCTGGAAACTTCACGGATGATCTTCCCAATGACCTAGCACTTGATCTAAATGAGGAATTGAGTGGTGACGCCTTCGGATGAATGAAAAGCTGAAGAAAAAAAATGAAGAACACGAAGAACACAATTGCGGCGAAGAAGACGTGACAACTGCAGCTGAGGGAAGTGTTTGATTAAATACTTAGGGATGAACGGCTGAGATTATTTTGAGAAAATCCAACGGCTGATCTTTATCCGATCTGAACCAAACATTGATGATGTTGATCAAGGGTCAGGATCTGCCTCGGGGTAGCTCGGATCTTCCAGATTTGCAATGGATAACCCAGATCAATCTAATCTTTGGATGGACAGTCTAGAGCCCTCTGAGCTTGATCCAATGGTTGAATGATCTCTGATTGGGATGAAAATCTCAGATCTTGACCTCAGTGCTTGATCAGCCCTAACCCTAGCTCGGATTGCCTCAGATGGTCCCAGATAGCTCAGATCTAGCCATTTTTGAATCGGACGGCGCAGATTAATCTGAAGCTTGATCACTCGATCCGGGTCCACTTCCGACTCAAGTTTGACCCAGCCTGACCTAGGTCCATGATCTTTTGATGCCTACAAAAATAGATCAAAAATTTAGTGGCCAAATAATTCAAATGTGTAAAGATTTGCAATTAAGTCCAAAATAAAAGCAAGTCATAGAACCTAGGGTAAATTCACAATTAAGCAAGTAAAATATGGGTCAAACTTGGATTTTAGCAACTAAAATAATCAACAAAATGATACCTATCAACTCCCCCACACTTAAGCTTGAGCGTCTCGCGAAACTACTAAGTATGTATCCCTTAGACTTTTTCCATGCATAATTAGAAGCAAATGAAAAAAAATTACCTAAGGTTGTCAATTCTCAAAAATCTAAGCTCTATGGATTAGTATCTCGTCCTTAAATCAACAACTTAACCTTTTCATTCTTCATGATTCATTGAGATGAATTTATCTCACTAGTCTTTCAAGGAAAATTTTTGGTGGCTCTCTTCTTGAATTCTAACTTCATGATAAAAGTGGAGCTCACTCAAACACACATGCTTTTTGCACTACCATAGGCTTGCTTGTTATCTAATCTCCACCATTATTCATGATTAGGATCCACATCTACAAAAACAAGCGAAAGACATAGAAAATGGTATGAAATGGAGTAAAAGCCAAGAAAATAGACAATTTGATGAAGCGGGAGACTTGGTTGCTCAAGAATGTTTCCAATGTGCTTTGCCCCTCTTGTCAGTCCTCTAGTGAAATAAAAAGTGTGGTGAAGTTAATCTTGAATAATGCCTTTGATTTGGATGAAGAAACCTCCCTTGACTTCATTGTGCCAACTTCCTCAATTGCGTGCCATTTGGATCTTTTTTTTTCTCTTGGTCAGCTGCTACTTCATATTTTTAATCTTCATTCCGTTCAGTCATGATGTGCTCAGCTCCCAAGTCCTTATTAGATCTAGCTCCAATTCAATACTGCTGCGAGCTTTCAAATTAATTGCATCTGCTGAAAACATAACTGAATTTTTCAACTCTCTCTTTTTTTCGATTTATAGGCTGTCAACTTCCAAAATCACCAGATATTCAGATTCCAAGCTCTTTTCCCATGTAAGTAGCTTGATATTTTGTTGGTCTCACTGTTTTATTCAGTTTTTTTTTCAAGTTCCATCTCCACACAATCTATTCTCAGAATCTAGAATTGTCAAGTTCTTCATCCTTGCAGTTCCTTGCTTCCTTCACAGCCATTACATCACATAACGGTGGAGAATTGAATGCTCCACTTGAGAATTTCCGATTTGTCTGCCCTACACTGCTTTCTTTTTTTTCTGATCTGAAAATCCAAGCAGTCATATTTTTCTTTAATTCGATCAGCAGTGAAGGTGCCCATCAATTTCAGATACATTTTATACTTGATTCCTTGATTCATAGCCTCGGAAACCAACTTTCAGTCCATGTTGATACCACACTTGTGCAGAAACTGCTTGCATGGAATACAACCTTCTGAATTTTTCTTTTCCAGCTGCATTTTCCAATCTGATTCCTCCAACTCAGCTTCAACAACTGTCCTTTACTAGATTTAGAACTTCGCAGAGTAGTTTGTATCCTTTCAGCAGTGTCAAGTCGAAGTATCCCATATTCCAAGTTGGATTCAGCTTCAATCATTTCAGCAGCTTGATACCTTGATGTTTTCTTCAATTGCTAGCAAACTTTGTACTAGTTCAGTTCTGCACAGCTGCATTCTAGCTTCTCTCAAAGTGTTTCTAAAATTATAGCCAATGTATAGTTGCAATTCGACTTCTCCAAATGTTTCTCTTTTTTTTTTTAGCACAGAATTCTGCTATTGCGTGCCATTTTAGACTTTGGCACAGCTTTTTCTCCTCTTAGGCTATGCATTTCAATTCTTAATTCTTTCCAATACATATTCCACTACACTTCTTCCACAGATTTCAGCATCTTGCAGCTCACTTGGATTCAATTTGTTTAATTTCAGTAGCTCCAAGTCGAGCCTTGGCATATTACAAGCTCCCCCTTGCAATGCATTTCAGAAATTTTTCTCCCTTGCAATGCTTTTGTTCAGCTTTTGAATTATGTACAACTGCAGTTCATCTTGATCACTGCGTGCAATTTTGACTTGGGTACAAATTCGGCCTTCTTCATGGAATTCCCTTTGGCACAAACAGCTGCAAATTCATCTCTAACAGAGTGGCCGAAACATCCTCCATAGCTCTTTTCTTTTCTTTTTGGCACAGAATTTTTTTCTTTGTAATGGCACAAATTTTTTCTTTGTTGGTGTGCCATTTTATTCAGATTTTTTCATTGCTTGCCACTTGAATCTTCAAAGTATGATAACCAATCTAGATGCTCCAATTGCTTCCATCTCTCTTGCTCATTCTTGACACCAAACTCAACTCACTTGGCACCTTTTTGAGTCAACCTCACAAAAAATTTTTTTTCTTTGACATGAAATGCATCCTTGCTACAAAATGACTCTAAAACAGTAGCCAACTCCCCCACACTTGATCTTTTGTCTGTCTCGGGCAATGTAGCATTAAGAAACATCCCAAATAAACAAGTCCATAGAAAATTATGGTTAAGAGTAGGAATAAGGCAAGAAAAATAGAATAAACATGATTAGTGCCAAAAATTAATATGGAAAGGTAAACAAATTGATTAGTCTCTATAGATGTGATTCAATCATTTAAATATAGTTTTGAAAGAACCCTAGCAAGTTCTAGAGTACAATTACATATGTGTATCACAAAAATAAGGCTAATTCTCACTAGGTGCAAATAATTCATCTCAAGTCATCAATTAAGAATCTAAAGCCAAGTAGTACTCAAGCATCCAAGATTTCATCCATGAGCTCAAACCCTAAGTTTTAACAACCAAATTTAATTTATTTTCAAAAGACTCTAAAATGCTATGGAGATAACCTAGAGGGATACATTTATTCACTAAGAACAAAAGTGCTAAAAGAAATAACATGGTATTTACAAAGTCTATTTATTCATTCTATTTTGCCTAAGAATTTATTATCAACTACTCACTTCAAGAAAAGAAAAAATTTATTCCTAGAAACATGAAAATGATATATACAATGAAATGTGGGTGTAGGAAAAGTAAACTCCCCTTAAGTTGGGTAGATAGCGTCTTTGAAGTACAAATCATCCACCTCTAGCTCCTTCAATTCTTCAAAATACTTTTTGAGCCGGTGGCCATTGACTTTCCACACAAATCCATTAGCTTCATCTCTAATTTCAACAACTCCATAGGGAAAACTGTTAGTTACAATAAATGGACCTTCCCACCTGGATCTTAACTTACCTCTTATCAATTTGAGCCTTAATTTATACAATAAGACCTTGTCACCAATTTTGAAGTCCTTTTTCAAGATGTACTTGTCATGGAAATTTTTGGTCTTTTCCTTGTAGATCCTTGAATTTTCGAATGCTTCTAGCCGAATTTCTTCAAGTTCTTGAAGTTGCAATTTTCTTTCTTCTCCTACCTTGGTAGCATCGAAATTACAAGCCTTCACCTCCCAATATGCCTTGTGCTCTATTTCCACGGGGAGATGACAAGCTTTGCCATATACCAAGTGGTAGGGTGACATGCCTATCGGAGTCTTAAATGCTGTTCTGTAGGCCCAAAGTGCATCATCTAATCTTTTGCTCCAATCTTTTCTAGTGGGCCCAACTATCTTCTGCAGAATAGATTTGATCTCTCTGTTTGAAATCTCAGCCTGTCCATTTGTTTGGGGATGATAGGATGTAGAAACTTTATGTACAACTCCGTATTTGCTAAGCAGTGCCTTCATGAGTTTGTTGTAAAAATGAGATCCTTGGTCACTTATTATGGCTCTTGGAATTCCAAACCTGCAAAAAATGTGTGACCTAACAAAACTACAAACAACAGAAGAATCATCAGTCTTGGAGGGAATGGCCTCCACCCATTTTGAAACATAATCCACAGCAAGTAAAATGTACAAATAACTATAAGATGCAGGAAAATGTCTCATAAAATCTATCCCCCAAACATCAAAAATCTCACAATAAAGTATAGCATGTTGGGGCATCTCATGTCTCGCTCCTATGTTCCCAGTTCGTTGACATCTATCACAATTTTTATAAAAGACATATGAATAATGAAAAAGGGTGGGCCAGTATAATCCACACTCTAGTAGTTTTCTAGTAGTTCTCTGGGGTCCAAAATGCCCCCCACAAGCTGATGAATGACAAAATGTAAGGACAGAAGAAAACTCATGATCTAGTACGCATCTCCTAATTATTTGATAATTACAAAATTTCCATAGATAAGGATCATCCCACACATAAAACTTTGCATCACTTTTAATTTATCTTTTTGAGCCTTAGAAAAGTGAGTGGGAAAAACATGTCAACTAGAAAATTAACTAGGTCTGCATACCACGGTGTCTCACCATGCACTGCAATCAAGTGCTCATCTCTGAAATCATCGTCAATGGTGGTAGGAGATCCATCTTCTTCAAGTCTGCTCAAATGATCTGCAACTAGGTTCTCTTTTCCATTTCTATCTCTGATCTCCAGGTCGAATTCTTGGAGTAGGAGCATCCATCTGATCAATCTAGGTTTTGCATCAGGCTTTTTCAACAAGTATTTCAAAGCTGCATGATCAGAAAAAATAATAACATGTGAGCACAATAAATAGGATCTGAAACGGTCTAAGGCAAAAATAATGGCAAGATGCTCCTTTTCAGTGGTGGTGTAGTTTGCTTGGGCGGCATTGTAACGACCCGAAAAATCTCCTCAATATTTTCTTTAAAATATTGATCATGTCTAAATAGTTTTGAAGGAATTTAGAGATACTAGTACGAACCTTAGCCTAATTATCCATAATTTCTCATTTAAATTGAGAAGCTAAGTACTAATGGGCTTTTCTAAGACCATGGTTATTAGTGGATTTTAGGTGAAATTTAATATAAATATAAATGAGTTTTACTTAGGAATATTAGCAGGATCATGGGAGAATTTTTGGGGAATTTTTGAAAATAATATAAAAAATAAAATAAAATAAAATAGAAAGATAAAGTACATGCACTAAGGATTGAACCTTGGACCTATGGTACCACCATGCATGTACTAACCAATTCACCTAGCAAGGGAGTGCTAGTAGAGGATGAAGTAGATTTTGGTTAAGGCTTAGGGAAAATGAAGAGTCATCAAGGGAAGAGACACCATGACTCTTCACTTGCCCTCCTTAATGTGGTATAAAGGTGGCATGGGAGTTACATTTTCCCTTCTCTTCTTCATTTCTTCCTCTTCCTCCTTGCTCTAGCCGAAACCCACAAGGGTTCTCCCCTTAGAAAAATTTCCACCAAGGACTCCATCTTGAAGACTCAAGGCTCTCCACTAGGCTACAAGGGCTAAGGAGAAGTTTGGAGTCAAGAAGGTTCTTTCTATTTTTTATTCAAGGATTTAATCCAAGATAAGGGAAGGTAAGACCCCCTCACCTGTGGTATGATAGCTTCCAAGTTATTTGTCATGATCTAAGTTCTTATTGGCATGCTATGTTGAAGAAATCCATGGTTAGGGCTTGTGAGGGTTTCGGCCAAGCATTACCTTGAGGTTAAAATCATATGGAAAACCCCTATTATGTTTCCTAATGTTTATTCATGATAAGTTAAGCATAAAAGTATGATTTGGAAGTTTTTGTAGCACCCCAAAACCCCTAGGGGTTCGGCCACATCAAGGTTAAAGGGCTAGGGTAAACTCCAACCTTTCCAAGCATATATAGTATGTTTCCTATGATATCTTATAGGTAATAATGGTGATTTATATGAATTTTCCTATGGGCTTGTTACTCTTCTAGGGTTTCGGCCAGCACATGGTTTAGGCCTAGAACGTAGGGTTAAGTCCAATCAAGGGTTCAAATGGTTTTCCATGGCATGATATGTAAGGTATGGGATGTTAATCATGACCTAGGTGAATTTTCTATGGATTCATGGCCCCTTAGGGTTTCGGCCAAGACCCAAATTTAGGGTTTGAATTGGGCTAAGGTCTCAAGGATACATGTTTATAAGTTACCATAATGTAAGTACATAGTTAAGCATGATGTACGGATCTTTATATTACAAAAATATTAACTTATGTGTTATGTGACATGACCTTGTATGTTAGGTTCTATGTTATGCTTTACTCATGAATGTTTAGATCATATACCATGATCATATGTAAGTAATGTAGGGGTATATTATGATAAATAGAATGATGCATGTAGAAGGTTAAATGCTTATAATAGATGTATGTGTATGAAGGTCTATGCATGTTGTATGATGAATGCCATGAACCTAAGTAGTATGCATCATGTTTATATGTAGCTTACCCATGCATGCTCTATGATGGATACTAGGATTATGTATGCTAGATGAAATGTATCATGTATGAAATGCACGTTTATCTTATGTACCATGATCATGTAAGCTTATGAACCAAGATAATGTTTATGCATGGAGGCATTATTATATAAGTATGTCATGTTCTTATGAATAAAAGAAGATGGATGAAGATGATGTTATACCTTAAGTATGAATGATAAGTATGAATGATGAAGGCATAACGATGTTATGAAATAAGTATGAATGATGAAATGCCAAGCATGTGTATGTCATGCTTCATGTAACAAGATTATGTTTATATCCTAAGATATGTCAAGTATGAATGATGAAGCATGCATAGTTATTTTACTTTATGAATGGGCTTGTTGTACCGGACCGAAGTAAGGGTCCAAGGGATGGACACCTTAAGAACGCCCCGGTTCTGGACTACCGAAGCTGTCCACGGTTCTGGGACTACCGTAGCTATCCAACAAGGATGGGCACCTTAAGAATGTCTCGGTGTTTGGAACTACCGTAGCTGTTCCTACCCTAGTAGGTCGGGGCTCGCTACCTCGTATTTACTTAGGGATGCGCGCTTATGATGTATGTATGTGGTACAAGCCGAGGACCCCAATGATGTTATGTTTATGTTTAAGTATTTAAAACTATGATTTAAAAATTAAGCATCCCTATGTATACGCATTTCGACTCATGCATTCATTCATGTTATGCATCACGCCAGGGTAAGTATATTTTATGCTTATGCTTATGATAAGATTGTGTTTATGCTCTTGTATGTTAAGAATTATGACATGATAAGTATGCTCATGTATGTTAAGAATTATGTCATGATAAGTATGTTTCATGCTCATGTATGTTAAGAATTATGTCGTGATAAGTATGTTTCATGCCCATGTATGCTAAGAATTATGCTATGCTAAGTATGTTTTAGGTTTATGCTTATGTTAAGAATCATGATATATTAGTTGTTCATATGCTTATGATTTACGCCAAGACTATGCTTATGTTTTAGATTCAGAATTATGTTATGTCAGATGCTTGATATGTTTATGTTTAAGTGACGTATGTTTTTAGTGAGTAGGAAAGGGTCTTACTAAGCCTGTGTGCTTATAGTCTTATTTTCCTCATACCGCAGATCAAGCAAGAGGTTACTAAGGGAAGCAGCAGGAGAGGCAAGAGCATGTGTGTGTGTGGCGGTGACATGACAAAGGATTCTTTTATTTACACATATCGCATGTCTTGGGTTTTGGAAATGCCTCCTTAGATTCTATGCTATGTTTCAATGGTTATGCCTAATGGATGACTTAAGACTCATGATGTTTATGGATAAGTTACTTGCTACTTATGATGATTATGAATAAGCTATGAAATGGTTATATCATGATGCCATGCATGTTGTTAATATGCTAAGTCCAATAACACTAGGTTCATGGATGACAAGTTTATGCATGTATAGATGTTTCATATATTAGTTGCATGGTTAAAAGCATGTGTAGAAGAAAAAAATTATTCCGCTGCATTAAGATGTCTTATATGTACATGTATGTTTAGCGTAACGCCGCTTCTCTCCATACCATAAGGTGTGGGAAAAAGGCAGGCGTTACAGGCATCTAGGGTTTTGGAGGCGTAGCAAATGACATGAGGTGCTCCATCGACCCTCTGTGCTAGAACAGCTCCCACTGCAAAATTAGAGGCATCACACATTAATTCAAAAGGTAAATTCCAATCAGGTGATTTAATGATAGGAGCTGAGGTGAGAGCCTCCTTGAGTCTGCGAAAAGCTTCTTTGCATTTATCATCAAAATGAAAATCAACATCTTTCTGCAAAAGTCTTGTCAAGGGCCGAGCAATCAAGCTGAAGTCTCTAATAAATCTGCGGTAGAAACCTGCATGTCCAAGGAAAGCACGAACATCCCGTACGCATACAGGGTAAGATAAAGAAGAAATAACATTGATTTTTGCAGGATCTACCTCTATACCTTTCTGAGAGACTATATACCCAAGTACAATCCCATGCTCTACCATGAAGTGGCATTTCGCAAAATTAAGAACAAGGTTAGTTTCAATGCAACGATGTAAAACCCTAGATAAATTTTCTAAGCATGAATCAAAAGATGTGCCAAATACTGAAAAGTCATCCATGAATATTGCCATACAATGCTCTAACAACTCACCAAATATACTTACCATGCATCGCTGAAATGTACCAGGTGCGTTGCAGAGTCCAAATGGCATGTGTCTGTAGGCAAAAGTGCCAAAGGGGCAAGTGAAGGTAGTCTTCTCCTGGTCCTCTGGATTTATACAAATCTGAAAGTAGCCTGAGTATCCATCCAAAAAGCAATAATGTGACTTCCCTGCCAGTCTTTTAAGCATCTGATCAATAAAGGGTAAAGGGAAGTGATCTTTCCTTGTGACCTTGTTGAGCTTCCTGTAATCAATGCAGACTCTCTAGTAATTCTTAACTCTGGTGGGCACTAGTTCATTGCTTTCATCTGCCACCACTGTCACTCCAGATTTCTTGGGCACCACGTGAATAGGACTAACCCACTGACTGTCAGAAATAGGGTAAATGATACTTGCCTGTAGAAGTCGAGTCACCTCTTTCTTTACAACATCCAAAATAAATGGATTGAGTCTCCTTTGTGGTTGCCTCACGGGTTTGACATTGTCTTCCAAAAATATCCTGTGCATACAGATAGCTGGGCTAATTGTTGGGTTCTCCCGGCACAAAACAATAAAAATGCAGCGGAAACAAGAACCCACGAGCGATCCATGCGAAAGAAAACTCGTACAAAGCTATCTATCTAATAGATCTATCTACTGTGTATACCTTTGGAGCGTGCCCTTTGCGTATCCTGCTCGTCCAAGAAGTACCGGATCTCTTGCACGTTCAAATGTCCGTGCCTCTATTCGTATCCACACGGACACAATCTCTCAACTTCGGGAGAACTACCTTAGTTGTACTAGCAACTTGAGGTAGCTCGAAAACACCAAGAACCTTACTGTAAGGTTTCAGCCAAGAGTGGAGGAGAGGAAGAAGAGAGGAAGGGAAGAAGAAAGCACACTTAGTTATTTCGAAAATGACTTGACCCCTTTTATATCCATCCCATGAATACCAAGAGTCATTTGTCTCTTTGCCTTCCCTTCATTAAAGCCAATAAAGAGCACATCTTTCCATGTGACTCTTCATCTTCTCTTCATCCAATGAAGAGAGACTTTTCTCTTTCCTGCATGCAAAACCGACTGGGCCACTCGAGCTCCCGACTTAGTTTCCCGACCAAGTCTGTCGAGTGTCGAGCCCTGACTGCCGAGTGCCGACCCAATCTGCCGAGTGCCATCCCAGTCTGCCGAGTGCCGACCCAGTCTGCCGAGTGTCGACCCAGTCTGCCGAGCTCCCAGCTCAGATTGCCGAGTGCCGAGGTTCCGACTCAGTCTGCCGAGCTCCCAGCTCAGTCTGCCGAGTTCCGACTCAGTCTGCCTAGTGCCGACTCAGTCTGCCAAGTGCCGAGCTCCCGACCTGCACTCTCGAGTTCCCAACTCGAGCTCAGATCTCCCAAGTTCCCAACTCAGGATCGAACTCCCCGAGTTCCCCAATTCGGGCTCGGACTCCCGAGTTCCCCAACTCGGGCTCGGGCCTCCCGAGTTCCTAACTCGGGATTCTTTCTGCCGAACATAATTCCTGAAGCATTGCGTCCTTAGTGTGTGACCCAATAGGCTCTTGTGACGTTGGCAATCCGCCTAAACACTTTAGACACATAAACAATGAGCAGCATCTAGCAATGCATCATTGCTACCCATGTAACAAGAAAAGTTGAGATCCGACTAAACCTCTGTGACTATGATAGTGTATGACCTCGTCCTTCTATCCTTGATATCTAGATTGACCAATGAGACATAGACCGTGTCATCCTCAATCAATCCTATGTTTCTTGATCCCTGAGTAGACTCACTCAAACAAATGAGCTCAATATCTCATATTGACTCATTTGAGCATGGCCATGCGTTTCAGTAGTCCTACTCGATCAAGGGGCCCACAGATATCACTCCCGTCATATGGGAGGGATAGATCCCATCTACATCACTCACATCCTCCGCATAATTCATTACATACCCAGTGATCGCCTTTATAGTCCTCCCTGCTACGGGTGACGTTTGACAATACCAAAGTACATAACTCCTTATGTAGGGAACCGTAGTGACTTCAGGTCTAAGGACTATTCATACCAATAGTCACATGAGAAAGTCTATGACACTCATATGACAATCTATGAAACTTTCTCATGGCGGGTCATTCAGTACACATTCTCTAATGTATACCCATGTGTCAACTTGATATCACATATCCATGACTTGTGAGCTCAAGTCATTAGTTGACCTACATGCTAGTCTCCATGCATCAATATTGTCCCTGAATAATTGATACTTGACTAGGAATGATTTAGTGTAGTGTTCTCTACATTCTCTCACTATCGATTCAACCAATCGATATAATGTAAATAAGAACCTACTACACAAGGTCATTATTATACTTAGTCATTCGGCACAGAATACAAAGTAAGTATAATAACCAAACATGCCTTTATAGTTGATAGAATATGATACAAAATGCCCTAGTCAATCATCACATAATTGGCTCTAGGGCCTACTAACACTGATACCTGGTATATCTGATAATGTTCACCCAATTGCCTTCTTGTAGTGCCTCAGGACTTGCAATAATTTTTCTTCCTGCTTTGACTCCAAATGCTGTGCAATAATCACGGGAAAAGTCTACTCCTCTCCTAGGTATGCATACTTCAAGTGGCCTAGTAGTGGCTTCAGTTCAATCTGGCCTTCCTCAGTGGGAATGAGTGATCCTTGGGGCTCTTTGCAATCCCCTACACTATGAATCTCAATAGAAATAGGTGATCCTTGGGGCTCTGCGCAATCCCCTACACCTAGAAAAACCTCTCCAGCTGGAAGTGAATCTGAAATATCTTCTGAAATATCCTCAGTCTCGGCAGTAAATACTCCCTCAGCCTCCTCTGAATAAATAACTCCTCCAGAAAAATCATGTAGAGATCCCTCAGCCTCTAACTCTGTATCCTCCAGCTCCTTAAGAATATCCATGCTCATAATGGAGTGGTCCTCTCTAGGGTGCTTCATAGCGTCAAAAATGCTAAACTGAACTACTGTGTCTCCAATCTCCATGGAAAGCGTACCAGCATAAACATCTATCTTGGTTCTAGCAGTTTTAAGAAATAGTCTTCCTAAAATAAGTGGAGAACGGTGTGCAAGGTAATCTCCCTCCATGTCCAAGATATAAAAATCTGCAGGAAATATCAGCTCCTTTACCTTCACCAAAACATCTTCAATCATACCAGCTGGGTGGGTCTGACTCCGGTCTGCTAGCTGTATCACCACACCAGTAGGCTCTAAAGGGCCTATGCCAAGCATCTAGAAGACTGACCTGGGCATCACATTTATGGAAGCTCCGAAATCTAGCATGGCATCATGGAACGTGGAGCTCCCTATCTCACAAGATACAGTAAAGACTCCAGGGTCTTCACACTTCTGAGGTATGACATGAATAAGTGCTGAAATATTTTTCCCAAAGCTGACCAACTTATTTTCCTTAAGCTTTTCTTGTGAACACAGAGATCTTTCACGAATTTTGCATACTTAGGAATCTGTTTAATCATAGTCAGCAAAGGTACATTAATCTCTACTTTACTAAAAAGTTCCACTAGCTCATTGTATTCCTTAGCCTTCTCCTTCTCCACTTGTCTTTTGGCTTGTGTTTTACGCTGAGGGAATGGCAAAGGAACTCTCAAATCATTTTCTTGAGCCAAAATTTTAGGGGCGGAAATTGGTGCTGTTGTCCCCTTCGAAGAAGCTACTGTAAAATCGGTCTCGGCACTGATTTCTCTTTTGTTTTCCACCAAACTCACGGGGTTGCTTGATGAAGGAGTTGGGCATGGACTAGGGGTGGAACCAACTGATTTTGAAGTCGTTTCAGGACTGATTGGTGCTGGAAATGGAGGTGCTGCCCTGATTTCTGAAATTTCAGCTCTTGGACCATTTTGAGATGTAGTAACCTTCCCGCTCCTCAAAGTAATAGAGCTAACATTTCCCTTGGGATTGGGAACAGCTTGGGAAGGTAGTTGACTTGATCCTTGAGCTTGATTTTGATTTATCCCACTAGCCAATTGACCTATTTGCCTCTCGAGGTTTTCTATAGCCGGCTCATTCCTTTGTTGTTGTTGTTGTTGCAAAACTTGTTGTTATTGCAAAACTTGTTGTAATATCTCCTCAATTCTTTGTTGCTGCGCATTTCCTCCACTTGAGCCTCCATAGCCTCCTTGGTTAGCATAGTGCCTTGACTGACCTTGAAAGGATGAAGTAGTAGGCTGAAATTGCTGAACTTGCTGAGATCCTTGAAAATAGGGTTGTTGAGGCTGATAGGATGGCGGAATTGGCTGTTGATAAGGCTGATAAGAGGGTTTAAATGCATGGAAACCTTGCTGAGAGTTATAGCCCTGAAAAGTCTTGTTCTGAAGTGGAAAATTCTGTGGTGAGGAATGAATTTGCATAGGCTGGAAACTTGGATTGTAAGGCTGTGAGTGTTAGATGTGTATACTGAAAGACATGCTTCTTTTATATATATGAACATCTTTATTTTGAAAAGAGAATCACAACCACACTAGGTGCCTGTTTATATTAGTACATGCATGAAGTCCAATTACTTTGCATTGTAGATAACATGGTGTGTGGTGTCACACGGAAGATCATGTTATCAGTTCCTTGCTTAGTATAAATAGAGGCCCACAACCGAGATGGAATTGGACAACCCATCGGAATTGTTGTAGTGTAATTAGGTGTGGTTGGTCTTGACCATAGAATTGCACTAGTGTACTTTGAGTACATTGAGCAGGACCAAAACCCGAGGTTATCCAATTTGTACTGACTCAATAATTGGATAGGACCTCAAGATATTATTATGGAGTACGATCCCTTAATCCCGAAATAATATCGGGCATATATTATTAATTATTATTTCTTTGATTTACCAATGGGCGAGATCTATTCTGTTAGATCGATAGGCCCGGTAAGTTGGGAGATAATATTAATAATATGATGTGTCGTTGATTATTGACAGAATCCGTGTCCTGGTGAGTCGGGGTGATGATGCCCCCTTGATGAGCTCGAAAGGTTCATCATGCTAAACCCTGCAGGTGGATTTGATCCGGCATGATGATAAGGTCGAGTGGTACTAATCAAGGATCCAGAAGTTAATTAATTTAAATTGTCAGTAATTTAATTAATTAACGGGCATTCGAAATCTTAAACACGGGGGGATGGACGACTTGTAATAAGTGGAGCTCATATGTAAATATGGGGGTTGGTGAGGTAATTCAATGAGGGTCCTTTAGTGGAATGAATCCTCATTAATGGACCGCGTCCATTAGTAGGCCAAGATCCAACTCCTCCTCATGGTCCCTACCGTAGCCCTATAAATATCCCATGATGGTATGGAACTAAGTTGATGGTTAATCCAATAGATCACAAGAAACCCTAGCCTCAACTCTTCTCTCCTCTCTCTCTCCCTCACAGTTTAAGCAAGCGGCGTCGAATAGCATGATTCTCCACCATGCAAATTATCCAATTAATTTGCTTCAACGCATGAGTAATTTTTAATTGCTCCATACATTGCATTGCTCCATGAGCAATTAATTTTTAATTGCTCCATACGTTGCATTGCTCCATGAGCAATTAATTTTTAATTGCTCAATGTGTTGCTTTGCTCCAACGCATGCAATTAATTTACTCCAATGCAATTAATTGCTGAAGCCGAGCAATTAATCTGCTGTGATGGAGAAGCTTGCATAAAAAGATTTCTGTTGGAAAGAAAGTCCAACGAATGAGAATTCTCCAAGGCAAGAGAGTTGATCAAGCAATTGCTTGAGGAAGTAGCTCACTTCATGGGGAAAACACGCCGACTTCTTTCTGCCGTGGGAAGCAACTTGCCAAGTTGCACCCGCAACTTACCAGGTTGCTCACGCATGGTTGCCGAAGACAAACAAGTTGATTACGCAATTTACTACAAGAGGAGCAAACAGGTTGTGTGAGGGATCAATTTGCTTCACCAAGCTGCTCATGCAGTTTGCTTCAAGAGTAGCAGCCAAGATTGTGTAAGGGAGCAGCTTGTTTCAAAGGGCGCAACCAGGATGCATGAGGGAGTAGCTTGCTCCATGAGAGCAGCACCCGCGTACTTCGAGGGAGCAACCGAGTTGCTCAAGGCTCGGGCGCCGGAGGAGAAGAAGAGGAGTAGTAGGGTTTTGTGTTTGGATTATTTTCTTTCTTGGAGCGGCCGGCGGCATCCCTTTGGTTAGGGATTGGTTGGCGCAAGGAGAAGGGATCAACTTGGTGACCACAGTTCTTGGTAGATCATCACCCACACGACGTCCAAGAGGGGAGGGTCATACGGTAGAAGATTGTAAGGTAACGGAAGGTATATTCTTCCTTGGCTCCTTTCATTCTTATTAGTACCTTATTCAATTGTCTCGTCATTTCATGTTTATTATTTAATTATTTTGATTGCGAATCATAGTTAATGATTAAATAATTGGACCCCGACCATAAACACAAAAGCCGGCGATCAACTCGTCGCCTTTTCCGCGGTCGAACGGTCGAGCAAATTGCAAGACCAATTTTGGTAATTGGCTAAGTTGCAATTTGAATCGTTCGATACGGCACGAGATGGTCGATGGTAAACGACACTCTATTCAGATTAAATTTTTTAATCCGTAGGCATAGAGAGGTCTCTCGGATCGACATGGTATCCGCTTAGGAAACCCGTCAAGCCATACCCAACAATTGGTATCAGAGCTGAGGTTTCCGGCTTTGTGTGTTTGAGGATTAGTTAATTTTTGCATTTTCATACATTTTATTTAGCTGGATGATATGTGGATGTGTGTAGGCTAACTTTGTGTTGCAGGCACGAGATTCCAACTTGTCATGGCCAAATAATGATTGTGTGAATGGTTTTGCAAATTATTGTAATTAATAAATCCTCGGGGTTGACGAGGTGACAACACGACTGGAGGCACATTAGAGACCAGGGCCATGAAAGTTGGAAAATCTAGGATTTTCTATTTTTCATATGTTGGTTATGTGCTTGTTGTGTGAATGTGCTAGTTAAAATTCCTCGTGATAAATTACTAAGTGGGAGAGGGACCCTAAGGGTCCCATGGCTTCCATTACAATTCGATAAGTGATGCGAACAAGTTTGCGTGTCGGCTCTGAGTGCCTTCCTCCCCATCGGATGGACTTGTTCTGCAGATCACTGGGTCAGAAAAGACTATAGAAAATTGTTAAAGAGCGTCTGTACTTCCCCTTCGAAAGGCACATAATCAGAGATAATTTTCTTAGTGTCGTGTAATGGTGAACACTTAGATGCGAATAATAGTATCCTCCCCATCGGAGTCACTGCTATTATTTTGCAGAGCCGAAGTGGAACAACTATTAATCTTTCTTGTCAAAAAGTTAGGTTGACAAGATAGTAAGATTAATGGATAAAACCTCCTCTTACGAATGTGGAAATTTGTATACGTCCACACCATCGTGGCATGCGAATTTCTCGGTGTTTAGAGGTGTTGGTTGATTTCGAAAATTTATTGTTGTGAGGAATCAATTTATTTTCGATTTCTAAAGTAGTATGAGTTGTGATTCTCAGGATTTTCAAAATGACTTTTAACCCACTAGCTACAATACTTAAGGAGAATAGACTTACTAGCCCCAACTATATAGACTGGAAAATAAGCCTTGACATTGTCCTTACGGCTGAAGAGTACAAATTTGTGCTCATCGAAAAATGTCCTGATAAGCCTAGCGACAACTCTGGTGAAGGGAAGAAGGAGCATTATAAGAAATGGGTTAAGGCAGATGATATGGCGCGGTGTTACATTCTGGCATCTATGTCGAATGTATTGTGACATCAACATCAGGCCATGCCCACTGCTTGTGATATGATGCTGAACCTTCAGGAGCTCTTCGGCCACCAGAGTCGTGCCGCAAGGCAGCTGGCGATGAAGAATCTGATGACGACCACTATGGTCGAAGGGACACCCGTGAGGGATCATGTCCTAAAGATAATGGCCCACCTCAATGAGATTGAGATTCTTGGAGGATCTATTGGCGGGGAATCCCAGGTCGATATAATACTCCAATCTCTGCCTAAGAGTTTTGAGCAGTTCCAGCTCAACTATAACATGAATAAGCATGAGTATACGTTGGGGAACACCTGGGAGAACTCAAGGCGGCAGAAGGGTTTTTTCGTCAGAATTCGCAGGCCTTAGTGACTCAAAGAGTTTCTTCTTCTATGCCGAAAAGCAGGAAGAAGAAGAAACAAGGAGGGTTCAAGAAGACAGCTACATCGCAGGGACCTCGGACTGGTGTGAAGAAGCCGAAAGGCAAGTGCTTCACGTGTAAGCAAATTGGATATTAGAAGGCGAACTGTCCCCGTTGTCAAGAGAAAGGTATATCTTTTCTTTTGTCGTTGTAACATGTTTAGCGGTGTTATCTACCGATACCTGGTGGGTAGATACGGATGCTACTAAACATGTCTGCAATTCTTTGCAGGGGTTCCAGGAAGCCCAACGACAAGCTAAGGAAGAGATTACTGTCTACAAGGGTATGCTACGGAGGTGGCTACTATTGCAGTGGGAGTTATTTATTTGTCTTTAGAAGATAAAGGTTTTGGTTTTAAGATTGCTTTTATGTACCTAATTTTAGAAAGAACTCTGGTTCAGTTTCTAAAATAAAATATATTCTATTGCTTTTTATGAGAAGTGGAATAGAAAGATTATCTGTTCGGGTACATTGATAGGCAATTGGTACACATTAGAACCAAAGTCTTCCATGATGAAAATAGTAACTAATAGCTCATCATCTAACCAAAGTAGGAGAAAGGTTCCTTCTGAGATGAACCAAACATACCTTTGGCGTCTAAGGCTTGGTCTTATTAACTTTAGTAGGATTCAAAGTTGATAGCCAATGGGCCCTCGGGTTCATTGGTGGTGGGAGACTTCTCTAACTTTGAATCTTACTTGGAAGGTAAGACGACCAAGAGGCCTTTCAAGGCCGAGGGGTATAGAGCCAAAGATATGTTAGACATGGTTCATTTTGATTAGTGTGGTCCTATGCCTATCCAGGATAGAGGTAGCTTTGAATACTTCGTGAGACGAATATTCAAAGTTATGGATATGCGTTTACTTGATGGCCGCAAGTCTGAATCTTTGATTAGTTCAAAGAATTCAAGACGATTGTAGAGAAACATCAAGGTAACAGTATCAAGACACTACGATCGGATTGTGGTGATGGGTACCTCTTGGGAAAGATTAGGACTTACTTATCAGAGGCTGGGATTCAATCCCAATTGATTGCACCCGGTACGACCCAACAGAACGGTGTAGTAGAGCGATGGAAAAGGGCTCTTATGGGGATGGTTAGGACAATGATGAGCTGCTCCGAGTTGCCGGATTCGTTTTGGGGATATGCTCTGGAAACGGCAGCGTACATACCTGATACCATCTAAGTCAGTGCCTCCTGCTCCCATAGAAGTGTGGACTGGGCGAAAGCCAAGTCTAAGACATCTTCAGACATGGGATAGCTCAGCATATGTGCTGAGAGGGGATACGAAAAAGATTGGAATCTCGTGCGCTTGTTCGCAGGGTATCCTAGAGGAACGAAAGGTGGTTCTATAGTCTTAAGGCTCAGAGGGTAATCGTTGGGACGAATACCCGAATCTCAGAAGTAGACTATGTGATGAACCACAAACCCATTTGTAGACTAGTTCTTGAAAATTAAGAGGGGATGTTCTGACCTTAGTACCAACTGTACAAGAGGATACACCACAAGTCACTGCACCGCGTGTCACAGAAGATTCACAGGTGGTGCCTCGTCGTAGTGGGAGGGCTGTTAGTCAACCAGAAGGATTCATGTTCTTGGGAGAATCTTCAGACTCGGTCCCTGATGACCATGAATCAAGATCCCTAGACCTATGATGAGGAACATCCGCTTTGAAAAGATAATCCAGTCATATGGATTTGTTCAAAGGACGGATGAGATTTGTGTATGTAAGTAATGTGACGGAACGTAGTGGTATTCTTGTACTATATGTAGATAATATTTTGTTAGTTGGCAACAATAACAAAGTATTATCAGACATAAGGGTATGGTTGTCCAAACAGATGATATGAAGGACTTAGGAGAAGCAGGACACATCCTTGGCGATCAAAGTTCTAAGGGATCACCAGAGAAGGATGTAGTGCTTATCCTAAGCTTCATACAGAGATAGTGTCTTAACTCGTTTTAGTATGGAAACCTCCAAGAAAAGTTTTGTACTTTTCAGTTGTGGAGCTACTCTATCTAAGGAGATATGTTTAGATTATCAAAGGAGATTGACCAGGTAATGACGGTTCCTTTAGCATCGGCTATAGGAAGTCTCTTGTATGCTAAAAACGAGACCGGATATTTGCTTTGTCGTGAGCATGGTTAGCAGATATCAAAGTAACCCAGGTCAAGGAAATTGGATTGGGATAAAAGCTTATATTAGTGCCTGAGAAGGACTAAGGATTATAAGCTGGTTTACCAGGCAGACCAATTCCCTATGGGTTATACGGATATAGACTTCCAGTCGGATAGGGACAAACGTAAGTATTCCTCGGGGTTTTGTGTTTACTTTTAGGAGGTAGAACCGTAGTTAGAAGAGTGTTGCGCAGCGACTGCGTGATGGACTCCACCATGGAAGCTAAGGATGTGACAGTCTTTGTGACAACCAAAAGCAAACTATATGGTTCAGGAACCTCAAGATGGACTTCAATGTGATTCCTGGTTTGCTCAAACCTATCACATTCTGTTGTGATAAACAAATGGTGCAGTTGCAAACTCGAAGGAATCACGAGCCCATGAGGTGAGTAAACACATAGAGCGCAAGTACCTCCCAGGAGAGGAAAAGCTATAGTTGCCTAGATTACATCAGAAGACAACCTGTGAGATCTTTTCACTGAGGCCTTGATAGCGAGAGCTTTAGGCATGTGGAGGAACAGGGAGTCAGATATATGACATTTTGAGGACAGCAAAGTCTTTAAGTATAAGTGGGAGATTGTTAGATGTGTATACTGAAAGACATGCTTCTTTTATATATATGAACATCTTTATTTTGAAAAGAGAATCACAACCACACTAGGTGCCTGTTTATATTAGTACATGCATGAAGTCCAATTACTTTGCATTGTAGATAACATGGTGTGTGGTGTCACACGGAAGATCATGTTATCAGTTCCTTGCTTAGTATAAATAGAGGCCCACAACCGAGATGGAATTGGACAACCCATCGGAATGGTTGTAGTGTAATTAGGTGTGGTTGGTCTTGACCATAGAATTGCACTAGTGTACTTTGAGTACATTGAGCAGGACCAAAACCCGAGGTTATCCAATTTGTACTGACTCAATAATTGGATAGGACCTCAAGATATTATTATGGAGTACGATCCCTTAATCCCGAAATAATATCGGGCATATATTATTAATTATTATTTCTTTGATTTACCAATGGGCGAGATCTATTCTGTTAGATCGATAGGCCCGGTAAGTTGGGAGATAATATTAATAATATGATGTGCCATTGATTATTGACAGAATCCGTGTCCTGGTGAGTCGGGGTGATGATGCCCCCTTGATGAGCTCGAAAGGTTCATCATGCTAAACCCTGCAGGTGGATTTGATCCGGCATGATGATAAGGTCGAGTGGTACTAATCAAGGATCCAGAAGTTAATTAATTTAAATTGTCAGTAATTTAATTAATTAACGGGCATTCGAAATCTTAAACACGGGGGGATGGACGACTTGTAATAAGTGGAGCTCATATGTAAATATGGGGGTTGGTGAGGTAATTCAATGAGGGTCCTTTAGTGGAATGAATCCTCATTAATGGACCGCGTCCATTAGTAGGCCAAGATCCAACTCCTCCTCATGGTCCCTACCGTAGCCCTATAAATACCCCATGATGGTATGGAACTAAGTTGATGGTTAATCCAATAGATCACAAGAAACCCTAGCCTCAACTCTTCTCTCCTCTCTCTCTCCCTCACAGTTTAAGCAAGCGGCGCCGAATAGCATGATTCTCCACCATGCAAATTATCCAATTAATTTGCTTCAACGCATGAGTAATTTTTAATTGCTCCATACATTGCATTGCTCCATGAGCAATTAATTTTTAATTGCTCCATGCGTTGCTAATTTTTAATTGCTCAATGTGTTGCTTTGCTCCAACGCATGCAATTAATTTACTCCAATGCAATTAATTGCTGAAGCCGAGCAATTAATCTGCTCTGATGGAGAAGCTTGCATAAAAAGATTTCTGTTGGAAAGAAAGTCCAACGAATGAGAATTCTCCAAGGCAAGAGAGTTGATCAAGCAATTGCTTGAGGAAGTAGCTCACTTCATGGGGAAAACAGCGCCGACTTCTTTCTGCCGTGGGAAGCAACTTGCCAAGTTGCACCCGCAACTTACCAGGTTGCTCACGCATGGTTGCCGAAGACAAACAAGTTGATTACGCAATTTACTACAAGAGGAGCAAACAGGTTGTGTGAGGGATCAATTTGCTTCACCAAGCTGCTCATGCAGTTTGCTTCAAGAGTAGCAGCCAAGATTGTGTAAGGGAGCAGCTTGTTTCAAAGGGCGCAACCAGGATGCATGAGGGAGTAGCTTGCTCCATGAGAGCAGCACCCGCGTACTTCGAGGGAGCAACCGAGTTGCTCAGGGCTCGGGCGCCGGAGGAGAAGAAGAGGAGTAGTAGGGTTTTGTGTTTGGATTATTTTCTTTCTTGGAGCGGCCGGCGGCATCCCTTTGGTTAGGGATTGGTTGGCGCAAGGAGAAGAGATCAACTTGGTGACCACAGTTCTTGGTAGATCATCGCCCACACGACGTCTAAGAGGGGAGGGTCATACGGTAGAAGATTGTAAGGTAACGGAAGGTATATTCTTCCTTGGCTCCTTTCATTCTTATTAGTACCTTATTCAATTGTCTCGTCATTTCATGTTTATTATTTAATTATTTTGATTGCGAATCATAGTTAATGATTAAATAATTGGACCCCGACCATAAACACAAAAGCCGGCGATCAACTCGTCGCCTTTTCCGCGGTCGAACGGTCGAGCAAATTGCAAAACCAATTTTGGTAATTGGCTAAGTTGTAATTTGAATCGTTCGATACGGCACGAGATGGTCGATGGTAAACGACACTATATTCAGATTAAATTTTTTAATCCGTAGGCATAGAGAGGTCTCTCGGATCGACATGGTATCCGCTTAGGAAACCCGTCAAGCCATACCCAACAGTGAGGGCTGGAAATTTTGCTGGTTTTGAGGTTGGAGAGTTTGAAATGATTGAAAACCTTGCTGCCCTTGCTGATATGGCTAGAATTGAGGCTGGAATTACTGAAATTGGGGCTAAGTTTGCAGAAATGTTGGCTGAAACGGCTGAAATTGGGGCTGAAAAACTTGTTGATTTTGCTGAGTTTACTGGAATTGTTGTTGCTGAGGGTTTTGTTGGTAAAAAGAGTTCTCATATTTTAGATTTGGATGATCCCTCCAACCGGGGTTATAAGTGGAAGAATAGGGGTTATTCCGAGATTGAAATTGCCCCCTAACCAATGTCGCTACTGTCTCATCTTGTCGAAGGGTGGGACATGAATCTGAGTTGTGCTCTTGACTAGAGAAAATACTGCATACCATCATCACTTAGTTAGCTTGTAGAGGTGCCGAAATATTTGAACTTTGAATTGCATTATTAACAAACATTTGCTTCATCAATGATGTGAGCTCGACCATAGCATTCTTGAGTTCCTTTTGTTCATTAGAAGCCACCTGGACTTCATTAACTCCTCTAGTGGTCAATGCTCTGCTCCCAAACTATTGTGAGTTCTCAGCCATGTTTGAAATGAGCTCCCTAGCTTGTTCTGGCGTTTTGTTAACTAGGGCTCCTTCAGCTGCAACATTTATCATAATTCTGTCCATCTGCAATAAGCCCTCATAAAAGTACTGGATGAGTAACTGCTCACTGATCTGGTGCTGTGGACAACTGGAACAAAGCTTGTTGATTCTCTCCCAGTAGTCATAAAGTGTCTCCCCCACCACTTGCTGAATGCCACAAATGCTTTTTCTGATAATTACTGTTTTGGAGGCTGGGAAATATTTTTCTAAGAAAGCCTTCTTCATGGAAATCCAACTAGACACGTGCCCAGTAGGTAAGTAGTAAAACCAGTCTTTTGCTGCTCCAGTCAGGGAAAAAGAAAAACTCTCAGCTTGATATCTTCTTCTGAAATGCCCTGAGGCTTCATAGTAGAGCATACAATATGAAACTCATGCAGGTGTCTATTTGGATCCTCTCCAGATAATCCTTGAAACTTAGGTAGCAAGTGGATGAGTCCAGATCTGAGCTCAAAATCACCAGCCAGCTCTGGATAAGCAATGCTGGAATACTGAAATGTTTCGTCTGGTGTTGCGAGTTCCTTCATAGTCTTCTGGTGGTCTGCCATTATAATGCCTGAGTGTGTGGGAAAAGTCTGAAAAGAAGGAATATCAATGGTCTCTGAAAGTATGCCTTGGCTCCTCCTTGCTCTGAAAGTTCTCTCAATCTCAGGGTCAAATTCTTCTAGATCACCACCTGTAGACCTGGTCATAAAATCAAAAATAAATCACAGTAAAAGTATATAGAAAGATGAAACAAGTACAATAAATCACCAGATATAACAATAAGCACAAAAAATGAATCAAGAAAGATATGAAATAAGTGTACAAGCAAAAATCAAACAACTCAACTAGTAGCCTCCCCGGCAACGACGCCAAAAATTTTGATGCCCACTAACTAGGGGTCACGAATGTGGGTCTCAAAATTTAGATATGTGAAAAGCTGGAAACCATTTTTTGCTATCAGAGAATAAAATGGCAGTAAAGGGGCCATATGTCGTATTTTTTCCTAGGGCTAGTTGAGGTTGCTTGATTCGAGCTCGAGTTTATGTGTCGTTGATATTTTTGGGTTTCAAATAAAATCTGGGTTTTGGTTTCAATTAGAAATCAAAATTGCAATGAAAGTAAAGGAGAATTAGGTAATAAACTAAACAAGTGATAGCAAGAAATACTCAACCAATGGGCAATTAAATCAACTGATACAACTCTGCAAAATTCAGGAAATCAAACTTAAACTCAAATGCTAGAGTACACTGCAATTGGTGTTGAACTCCAGAGGTTGTCACTCCAGGCCGAAACTCAGCTTGATACAAGGTGAAGGATTAAGTCAAACTTGATAAGCAGAAAAGGAAATCTAATGTGCCAAGAACTAAGCTGAATGCAAATCTATAAACTGGTACAAGGTAACTGATGTGAAGCAAATGAATCTGATGCAGAATTCAATCACAGATGGATGCAAAGACAAATGAATCTGAGCAAAATTTTAGAAATGAAAATGCAGAAAAACTGATTTGAGTGCAGTGATTCGAAGGCAGAAATTAAAAAGCAAAACTTAAACAACCAAAGGCAATGATGCAGTGACAAATTTGAGGGACTGAAATTAACAATTGCAAACTGAATTTAAGTCTCTAATCGGAAATTCAGAAAAACTGAAGAGAAACTAAAGATTACTTGGCACGAATTCGGATAAGATGAACTAGCATTGCTGAAATTCAATTGATTCGAAAACTAAAACTGAATGCAAGAGTTGATTTGAGTGCTAAGTAAATGGATCAACCTACAAATGAGATTTAGAGAAGAACTAATCTTGCTGAATTCAAAATTCAGGAGTCAAACAGGGACTGATACGCAAGCTGAACAGCTACTGATACGCAAACAGATTGAACAGAAAATGCAGAAGTGAAACAGAACAAAATTGATACACAAGTTATAAAACAGGAAATCAATTGAAATTGAAACCAAATGTTCACTAAACAAACAACCTACTGATTAACTTGCAACATTGAAACACTAATTAAAGCAGAAACGATTCAGACAAATTAAATCTTCTGAAACAAAATTCGGAAGCTGAAATGAACTGCAGAAATGAAGTTACAACTGATTAACAGAAATGCAATAAGAAATCTAAGCCCCAATCACTCCCTTAGCTCAAGTACTCCTTGTTCGTCACACAAGGGCAAGCCTCGAACCCGTAAGCTCCACAAATCACTGGGAAAACTCAATCTGCGATCAAATCCAGCTCAGCTTGCTCAAATATGAAATTTCCATTCGAATTCCTTCAATTCAGTTATGTCCGATTGCGCTGCAGCTTGTGGATGATCCAAGCACTCCAGGGAACCCCTCTGAACTGCTCGAGTGGATGAAAATGGCGCACAACTGATCCAAAGGAAGCAAACGACAGAGCCAAGGAGACCTCACATCAGCTCTGTTTCTTGGGCAAATTGAGGCTGGAAACTTCACGGATGATCTTCCCAATGACCTAGCACTTGATCTAAATTAGGAATTGAGTGGTCATGCCTTCGGATGAATGAAAAGCTGAAGAAAAAAAATGAAGAACACGAAGAACACGGTTGCGGCGAAGAAGACGCGACAACTGCAGCTGAGGGAAGTGTTTGATTAAATACTTAGGGATGAATGGCTGAGATCGTTTTGAGAAAATCCAACAGCTGAACTTTATCCGATCTGAACCAAACTTTGACAATGTTGATCAAGGGTCAAGATCTACCTCGGGGTAGCTTGAATCTTCCAGATTTGTAATGGATGACATAGATCAACCTGATCTTTGGATGGACAGTCTAGTGACCTCTGAGCTTGATCCAACGGTTGAATGATCTCTGATTGGGATGAAAATCTCAGATCTTGACCTCAGTGCTTGATCAGCCCTAACCCTAGCTCGGATTGCCTCAGATGGTCCCAGATGGCTTAGATCTTGCCATTTTTGAATCGGACGACCCAGATTAATCTGAAGCTTGATCACTCGATCCGGGTCCACTTTCGACTCAAGTTTGACCCAGCCTGACCTAGGTCCATGATCCTTTCATGCCTACAAAAATAGATCAAAAATTTAGTGGTCAAATAATTCAAATGTGTAAAGATTTGCAATTAAGTCCAAAATAAAAGCAAGTCATAGAACCTAGGGTAAATTCACAATTAAGCAAGTAAAATATGGGTCAAACTTGGATTTTAGCAACTAAAATAATCAATAAAATGATACCTATCACTTAGTAGCCAAGGGCTACAGTCAAGTTGAAGGCCTTGATTATGATGAGAGCTATGCTCCTGTGGCACGATTAGAGTCCATCCGATTGATGCTTGCATTTGCAGCACATTGAGGTTTCAAGTTATATCAAATGGATGTCAAATCGTCCTTTCTAAATGGTTTAATAAGAGAAGAGGTCTATGTCGAACAACCTCCAGGGTTTGAGAGTACCGAATTTCCAAACCACGTATTCAAGCTCAAAAAGGTACTTTATGGCCTTAAACATGCACCCCGAGCTTGGTATGAGCGGTTGTCGACATTTTTAATTGAAAAAGGCTTTGTAAGAGGCCAAATAGACCCTACACTATTTCTACGTAGAGATGGTGACAATATTTTTGTGGCCCAAATACATGTCGATGACATAATTTGTGGCTCAAACAACAAGGGCTATTTAAATGAGTTCGTTGGGCACATGGAGAGTGAATTTGAAATGAGTCTGGTGGGAGAGTTGACTTTTTTCCTTGGACTTGAAATCAAGCAAACTCGCGATGGAATCCATGTGCACCAATCAAAGTATATGCAAGAAATGCTCCGTAAATTCAACATGAGTGATTCAAAAGAGGTAACCACTCCCATGGCCACAAACACAAGATTAGACAATGATGAGAGTGGTAAACCCGTTGATTTGACTCAATATCGGAGTATGATAGGTAGTCTGCTATACCTCATAGCTAGTCGACCTGATATTCTTTTCGCTGTGGGTATGTGCGCTAGGTATAATGTTTGTGCCAAGGAATCTCATGTAATCGTTGTTAAAAGGATTTTGAGATATCTTAAAGGCACAATTGGAGTCGGTCTTTGGTACCCCCGTACCGAATCATTTGATTTAATTAGCTATACCGATTCCGACTATGCTAGATGTAAGTTGAATCGGAAAAGCACAAGTGGGGGCTATCAATTTCTAGGATCATCCTTAGTAAGTTGGTCAAGTCGGAAGCAACATTGTGTTGCTCTCTCCATGATCGAGGCAGAATATATTGCTATGGGAGAGAGTATATCGCAATTGTTGTGGATGATACATACTTTAGAGGACTATGGATTGAGTTATAAGGGTGTGCAAGTGTTGTGTGACAACATTAGCACAATTAACCTAACCAAGAATCCAGTCCATCATTCTAGGACTAAACACATTGAGGTGCGTCACCACTTCATTAGAGATCATATTGATAGAGGAGATATTGTACTCTCACATGTAGAGTCCAAATCAAATTTAGCAGACATTTTCACTAAACCACTCCCCGAAAATGGGTTTATCATTTTAAGAAGGGAATTGGGAATGTGTCGCGCTTCTTAGATATCAAAATGCATTCAAAACCCTTCATGATTATTTCGAAATTGTTGGAAAACAATTGGGTAACTTTGGGGATATTCACACAAACTATAAGACTTAACAAAATGTTTTTGTTTGCTAGAAATGGGGTGAGATGTTAGGATCAACTCAATTTATCAAAATATCAATGCATCCCTTGAGAAATTAAGTTGACGAGATAAAAATCACTTCGGTGACCATGTATAGGGAAAACCAATGCATAACACATGTGTACTTGGCTCCATGATTATACTTGGACATTCCAATCAAGGAAACTTGATTAGAAACTTGAAGTTGATACAAACATGGTTGAAATTGCTTGAATGATTGTTGTTTGAGTATGACTCCACTTGGGTGGAGCAAAGTGAGTGTTAAACCTATAAGGACCTTTGATCTTTGTTCAGAGATCAATTTTAATCAAGGGATCCCTTCCAAGATCGATATCTTTCATCAGATCCCTTTAGAAATCGTGTAAAAGTCTGAAATTGAAAGTTTCAGATCATATCAGGGAGTATCGGGAACCCTGATCGGTCACTGGACCGATCAGGAGTAGGTCTGACCGGTCCCCGGACCGATCAGGCTCCCTCTTGTGGTGATCGGTCCACAGACCGATCAGAGGGGTCACAGAGACTTTGCGAAGTTTCGGCTAAACATTCTATGATTGCCTGGATCGGTCCCCAGACCGATCTGGCACCCTGTGGTGATCGGTCCACAAACCGATCAGGGAGTCTCTAGAATATCATTCGACCCTACTGTTCGCTTCCTGATCGATCAGCCGATCGATCAGGAGCCTGCCTGATCGGTCACCCGACCGACCAGAACCAGGCCAGTCCGATCAGGCCGAAGCCTGATCGGTCGGGGTGCTCTCAGATCGAATGGTCATACATTCGATCACATTAAATTTCGGTTGTTGGACCGATCCACCAACCTAATAACTTCACGAAAACCCCTCATCTCCCAAGCCCTAGCGCCGAACCTCACTACCTGCGCCTCTTCAAACTGTGCGAGAGCCTTCCCTGCGTCTCCTTCCTCCTCTTGCGAGTGAGCTTTGTTAGGACCGGGTGCATGTTGACATGGATGCGGGTTCATAATTTTAAAATTAATTACGTGCAGCGGAAGGTTTAGCATAAATAATTTCTCAAATTATTTAACCACACATCTAAGCATGCAATTTTATCTTGTGTAGACATGATCATATATTTAAAATTTTACAGAAACATAAACTAATTTATGTATTACCTCACGTAACTCGAAGGAAGGGACGAGATCCAATAGTAAGCGTCCCTTGGAAGCTCTGCCTCTATTCGCGTCCACGCCGAGTATCTTCGGGATGACTTCGCAAAGCCACGAGTTTCGTGTTCTCGAGAACTACTAGATTCTCAGAGAACGTGACGAGAAAAACCAAGAGAGAAGTCGGAAGACTAACCATAAAAGGATGGTCGGAGCTTCCTTCTCCGGCAGCAGGTGGTGGTCGGTAAAAGATCCTCCTTGGGGCTGGTTGGCGCACGACAAGAAGGGGAGAAGAGAAGGAGAGAAAGAGAGGGAGAGAGTCTATGCCTTCATCACATCGATTATCTTCCAAGCCTTGCCTTGGGTCCTTTATATAGTGGCCTCTCAACCATCAAGCCTCTCAAATATGGAATGACTTATTCCATCATGCCAAGTTTGATTTTATATAATGGTTAAAATCATATTTTAATTCATTATAAAAAATCAATCAAGTCTCTTTTCTCTTATGGAATAAATTTCCTTATCATGGTAAATCAATCCATGATTGATTTTATAAAATAAATCAATCCATAGTTCATTTTAATTTCCAGGAAAAATAAAACAAACCTTGGTTTATTATATAAAAAATTTATATCATCCATAATTTTATAAAACAAAGCACACTTGGTTTATTTTATAAATTGAACCAAAACCTTAGTTCTCTCCCTTTGTTATGGCCGGCCAAGCAAAGAGGATGTAGGCCCTCTTTGGCCGGCCCATCCAAGCCAAGCCCCAATGAATTAAACTTATTTAATTCATCTATTAAGTCTTCAAAAGACTTAGCCATTTTACGCTTCCGATGCGTCTCTGAAAAATTCAGATTTGACTTATCGTTTGGCTCAACCAAACTTAATCTCTCTTAATTGGAAAATCCAATTTTTAACTCATTTTAAATCCCTCAAATTACTCGTAGTGCGTGTGACTAAATAGGCTTTCGATTTATGTTGGCAGTCTATAATTAATCAATTATAGATCGATCATGAGTGGCACCTAGTAGTACATCATGATCCCCAATTAATCGAAAGATCAACGGTTGACCTCAGATACAATTCTGAAACCCTTCAGCAGCTATAATGAATCGTGCCCCATTCCCTTCACCATCTTATACCCACTTGGTTCAGGACATGGTCTATGTGTGTCAGCCCCGACTAGGCTGACTACGTCACACCTAGCCCAAGTAACGTTTTCTCGTCCTACGGATTCTAATTACTCTCATGTATTTAAGAGATTCATACTCTGAACATGTCATGCTCTGTCCAGAGGCTTCGAGTAACAATCCGACGATAGACCTCGGGTATACATCTCCTCGCAAGGAGTTGTGAATCCTTTGTAGGTTGTTCAAACATCTTCGGGCACTTCGGCTTATATCCAATCATCCTGGGTCCACACCTCCTTGGAGATGCTTGCTTAAGATGTCAAAGTATAAGTCTCCATGACCAAGATGACTTGAACACCGCATGTCAAAGGAACATCGCACTTAAGCTGCAGTAAGAACTTCACTGACATATCTATATGTAGACTGCCATATGAAGATTTACAGTCAGTCACTCCAATGAACTAGTTCCCTTAACTAGCATTCATGTTTATCTCCGGACATCTTAATGTCACCAGCCAGTGAGAATCAGCTGATTAGAGAATAACCCATGCTAGTCTCAACAGAATTGATTTTGTCAGTATTTATCAATTCATCGACTAGGGACAATTTCAATACTTCACAATTGCACATGTAGGGATAATCACTAGTTATGAATTCATCACAAATTCTCTCATGCTGTGAATTGTATTGCGGACATTCAGTAAATGAGTTTAAGATCTCAATCAGATTCACAAACATGTATATTTAAATAGTGAATATTCATTTATTAAAATAAATGATTACAATCATAAGGCGATTGCCTTAGGACACTTATCTCATATCACTAACAAACTCCCACTATGCCTAATGCCAATCGCTACGGTACCCAATACCACAGGCTCTAACATGACCCTCAAACTTGATTTGAGGCAAGACCTTAGTTCCGCTAAATTCCTTTCAGTGGGAATTTTCTCAATTTGTATGTCATTCCTACTTGTAATCTCTCTGATCAGATGATAGCGGCGAAGCGCATGTTTGGATCGCTGATGAGACCTTGGTTCCTTTGCTTGTGCAATAGCTCCATTGTTGTCGCAGAAAACCGATATTGATTCATCAATGGTTGGAACCACACCAAGTTCTGAGACAAACTTCTTGATCTAGACTGCTTCCTTTGATGCTTCCGAAGCTGCAATATATTCCGCTTCCGTGGTAGAATCCGCTACGGTGTCTTGCTTGGAACTCTTCCAACTTATTGTGCCTCCATTCAAAATACGTATCCGAACTGAGATTTGGAGTCATCCTTATCTGTCTGGAAATTGGCATCTGTATACCCACGTATTACCATATCACCTTCTCCATATAATAGGAACACATCCTTAGTTCTTCTTACGTACTTGAGGATTGTCTTGACAGTCGTCCAATGATCTATTCCTGGATCAGACTGGTATCTTCTTGTGACGCTCAAAGCATAGGATACATCGGGCCTACTACATAACATAGCATACATGATAGATCCTATCGCGGATGCATAAGGAATCTTATTCATGCAAATCCTCTCGTCTTCTGTGCGCGGACACATAGACTTCGAAAGGTTGATCACATGCCTGATGGGAAGGTAACCTTTCTTGGATTCCGACATGCTAAACCTTTCTAGCACTCGGTCTATATATGTAGACTGCGAAAGACCAAGCAATAATTTTGATCTATCTCTATATATTCTAATCCCAAGGATATAGGTTGCTTCTCCCAGGTCTTTTATGGAGAAAGTTTTGGACAACCAAATTTTAACTGACTGTAAGACTGATATATCGTTTCCTATAAGTAATATGTCATTAACATATAACACTAGGAATACGACTGCACTCCCACTAACCTTCTTGTATACACAAGGTTCGTCAGGATTTTGTGAGAAATCAAACTCTTTGATTGTCTCATCAAAACGGATGTTCCAGCTCCAGGATGCTTGCTTTAGTCCATATATGGATCGTCAAAGCTTGCATACTTTGGTTTTATTAATCGATGTGAAACCTTCAGGTTGTATCATGTATACATCCTCAAGTAGGTTTCCATTAAGGAAAGCTGTTTTCACATCGATTTGCCATATCTCATAATCATAATGAGCTGCTATGGCCAGGAGCATGGATTTAAGCATAGCTACTACCGAATAGGTTTGGTCATAATCAATTCCTTGTTTCTGACGATATCCTTTTACTACTAATCTAGCCTTAAAGGTAACAACATTATCTTCCATGTCAGTTTTCTTCTTGAAAATCCACTTGCACCCTATGGGCTTAATACCTTCAGGTGGGTTAACCAAGTCCCATACTTGATTTTTGTACATGGAATCCATTTCCGACTTCATGGCTTCAAGCCATTTATCCCTTTCTGAATTTTTCAGAACATCTTCATAACTGATAGGTTCGTCATCATTAATGAGTAACACGTCATTCGATTCACTTATGAGAAATCCGTATCTCTCTAGAATATTGCGTGTCCTATCAGACCTACGAAGAAGTGGTGTTGTTTTAGGTTCAACTGATAGCTCATCATCATGAGTTATTGGTTGTGGGTCTAGACTAGGTGTCTCTGTAATGTCTATTGGAGTTTCTTGAACTTCTTCAAGTTCAATGCTACTCCCACTGTTTTCTTGTAAAAGAAATTCTTTTTCTAGAAATACAGCATGCCTTGAAACAAACACCTTTTGTTCCAAGAGATGATAGAATTGGTAACCTTTAGTTTCCTTAGGGTATCTAATAAATAGACATTTATCAGACTTAGCATCCAATTTGTCTGATACAGTCCGCTTTACATAAGCAGGACAACCCCATATATTTAGGTGAGAAAAATGAGATTTCTTACTATTCCACGTCTCATATGGAGTAGTAGAGACTACCTTGGTCCGGACTCTGTTTAGTAAGTAAACAGCTGTCTTAAGCGCATAGCCCCAAAAGGATTTTGGAAGAGTTTCATGATTCATCATAGATCTAACCATGTCCATCAATGTTCGGTTACGCCTCTCAGATACACCATTATGCTGTGGTGTATATGGCGGAGTCCATTGAGACAATATCCCATTGTCCCTAAGATAATCTTGAAACTCTTGACTTAAGTATTCACCACCCCGATCGGATCAAAGTATCTTAATAGTTTTGCCAAGCTGTTTCTCTACTTCACTTTTGAACTCTTTGAATTTCTCAAAAGCTTCAGATTTGTGTTTCATTAAGAACACATACCCGAATCGTGAGTGATCATCGATAAAGGTAATGAAGTAGCTATAGCCTACCTTGTGCAAGAGTTGACATTGGTCCACATACATCAGTATGTAATAGACCAAACAATTCTCCCACTGGTTTACCTTTTTCGGAAAAGGGTAATTTGGTCATCTTGCCTTTTAAGCATGATTCGCATGTATCAAATGAACCAGGTTCAAATGATTCCAGAATTCCACATCGGTGTAATTTGGTCATGCGTTTCTTGCTTACATGGCCAAGACGACAATGCCACGTATAGAAGTCTATTTGATTATTTATTCTAGCACGTTTATTGCTAACTTCGATATTGAAAACGTCACCGGATAAATCTAACGTGTAGATACTATTGCATAAAGTTCCGGTCCCATAAAGAACACCATTTAAAGTTATGTAACAGCAATTGTTACTAAAAGTTAAATGATAACCCTTTTCATTAAAGAATGAAATAGATACAATGTTCTTTATTAACGAAGGAACAAAATAACAATTATCCAATTCTAAGACAAGTCCAGTAGGGAGCTTTAGCAAATATGTTCCGATGTCAACAGCAGCAATCTTTGCTCCATTTCCAACTCACAAATTTGCTTCTCCCTTGACGAGTCTTCTTCTATTCCTTAGCCCCTGTATGTCATTACATATATGTGAGCTACACCCAGTATCAAGTACCCAGGTGTACGAGGAAATAGAGTGACATTCAATAACGATGATACCTGAAGAGGATGGGGCATCGGATGCCTTCTTCTTCAAGGACTCAAGATAAACCTTGCAGTTTCTTCGCCAATGGCCCTCCTTGCCGCAGTGATGGCAAGTCCCTTTTGGTGCCTTATCAATCTTTTTGGCCCTTTTCTTCCTTCCCTTATTTTGTTCTTTGGGCTTCCTCTTAGAGCCTTTCTTTGAGGAACCAACTAACAGTACCGTCTTCTGATCCTGCTTTACAGAAGGCTCTACAGTCTTCAGCAGGTTAAGCAACCCAGGAATGGTAGTCTCTAGTTTGTTCATCCGATAGTTCATCACAAATTGTGAGTAACTCTTGGGCAAACAATGTAGAATTAAGTCAATACTTAGTTCGTGATCCATTGCAAATCCGAGTGTGCCTAGTCGCTCAATGTACCCCAACATCTTCAACACAAACTGTGAGACAGAAGTGTCTTCCTGCATCTTAGAGGTGAAGAGGAGTTTGGAGACTTCAAACCTTTTGGATCTCGCCTGCTCATCAAACAGCTCATGAAGATGGAAGGCGATGGTATGAGCATCCATATGCTCATGCTGCTTTTGTAGCTCAGGTACCATAGCGGCCAGCATGATGCAACTCGTAAGTTTAGAATCGGCCACATGTTTCTGATAGGTCACTAACTGGTCTAGAGTTGCATCTTCAGGAGGATGGTTGGGAAGTTGTTCTTCAAGAACATAAGCAAGCATTTCTGCCTTGAGGACTATTCTCAGGTTTCGAAGCCAGTCCATGAAGTTTGGCCCTGTCAGCTTATTGGTGTCCAAAATGGAACACAAATTCAGAGAAGACATGATCAGGTGATTATCCTAGAAATACAAATTGAGGTTATGTGATGAGAATGATAAAGAATGCATCAATATACATTAATTAAATCCTATTTATTTTTCGAATTGAATAACCCTTTTTATCAATTCCGGAGATCGTAGAAATATCTCCAAATAAGTTGATATCCAACCATAGATAAGAACAACCATGGCTAGAGTCTATCAAGTTATTTTTAGCTATGAAGGTAGGTAATTATACCGATTACATATTATACATATGTAACTATCACATTATGCTATCAACTAATTGAATGTTTGCATAAATCATTGGGTTGTTAATTCATTAACAAGTATGCAACAATATACATAGCACCCAACTGCACCTCTCTTTACATCGACCTTGGCTGTGGCACAACAAATCGATGCTCCAAGCTTAATGTAACGCCCGTTTTTTTTTATAGACCATCATAAAGCGGCGTTACATTAACATACTTAGGCATGTAGACATCATAATGCAGCGGAAAACTTTAAATTACACCTACATGCACTTACTACCATTCCTACCATCATAACCTGGAAGCTTGGCATATTAACTTTATACTTAGCATCATATCATACTTAGCATCATGCCATATTTTAGCATCATATCATACTTAGCATCATGTCATACATTAGCATCATGTCATAGAGTCATATTCAAGTACTTAGTAGTAAAGGTAGAGTTCTATCATAAGACAAACAAACATATGGTCTCTTGGCCAAGTCACTATCACACACATTCTGCAATGCCCTCCTGCTGCTTCCTTATTATCCCCTTGCGTGATCTGCGGTATAAGAAAATAAGACTATAAGCACACAGGCTTAGTAAGACTCTTTCCTACCCACTAAAACCATCCGTCACTTAATCATAAACATATGAAACATTAGCATACTTAATGCTTTACTTAGATCGTCATCCTTATCATCACTTAGCATTCATTCAACATGTCATGGACATGGCTTCATCATATTCATAGCATGACATAAACATAACCATAAACATTCATGTATGGCATCATACTTGACATAAACATAAACATCATAAACATTCATAGCATGGCATAAACATAAACATCATAAATATTCATAGCATGGCATAGACACAATCCATAAACATCGTAAACATTCATAGCATGGCATAATACTTGGCATGGACATAAAATCATGGCATAACCTAATTAAAATCATGGCATCCTATACTAGCATGAGCATAAATAAAATAATGGCATTCTAACATAACATAAGCATAATTAAATCATGGCATCCTAAACTAACATGAACATAAATAGAAGCATGGCATCCTAACTTAGCATAAACATAATCAAAGCATGACATTCTAAACTAGCATAAAATCATGGCATCCTAAACTAACATGAACATAAGTAAAATCATGGCATAAAATCATGGCATTAACATAGATAAATCATGGCATAACATAGATAAATCATGGCATAAAAATCATGGCATAAACATAAATAAATCATGGCATAAAAATCATGGCATAAACATAAATAAATCATGGCATAACCATCCTTTTCATGAACATACTTTTCATAAACATACTTTTCATAACGTAATGCATAACATGAATGGATGCATGTAACAACTGTGCATATATATATATATAAAGATGCTTAATCTTTAAAACATGCTTTTAAATCATCATCATAACATCATTGGGCCCTGGCTTGTACCACATTCATTCATCATATGCACGCATCCCTATGTAAATACGAGGTAGCTAATCTCGACCTACTAGGGTAAGGACAGCATCATCGGTAGTCCCGAACCGTAAGGACAGCATCATCGGTAGTCCCGAACCGTGGACAGCATCATCAGTAGTCCAAAACCGTGGACCTTACTTAGGTCCGGTACAAGCCCATAAAATAAAATAAAATACTTTGCATGCTTCATCATTCATAAGTCATTCATGGCATACTTATCATAACATAACTTGTTACGGCTCGGCCCGTCTACCGGCCCATTTACCGGTCCATATGACCGTCGTACCGTCGACCATCGACCGTGCCGTTTAGCATATTCATTCATTCATCATACTTAACCTTCATTCATCATTTTCATTCTTATCATGCATAACCATGGCATATCATTCATAAACATGACATATCATTCATAACATGGCATATCATCCATAAACATGGCATATCATTCGTAAACATGGCATATCATTCATAACATGGCATATCATTCATAACATAGCATATCATTCATAAACATAAATCACATCTTACCATAGGGCCATTGGGACCCTTACTTGAAATAAATCTTAACTTTTACCCTATTAACCCTTATATGGCCGAAACTTGTGGAGTCCCATGGCCATGTGAAAATTCACACAATCGCCATCCATCATCCTTATATCATGGCAACACATAAACATAAGTTGAGGTTAAAGACTCAACCCTAACCCTTGGGTCTTGGGGTTGGCCGAACCATATGGGGCCTCTAGGGTACCCCAAAAATTCCCAAAATTTATACTTAACCTCTAAACATCATGAGGGAACATTAAATGACATTATCCTGATTTTTAACATATTTTTAGACATTTAAAACATGGGAGCCGAAACCCTTGAACTTAAGGTTCTGGGTTTTGCTTCTTTCATGTTGGCCGAAACATATGGGGCCTCTAGGGTATCCCAAAAATTCCCAAAAATTATACTTAATGTCTAAACATCATAAGGGAACATTAAATGACATTATCATGATTTTTAACATATTTTTAGACATTTAAAACATGGTGGCCGAAACCCTTGAACTTAAGGTTCTGGGTTTTGCATCTTTCATGTTGGCCGAAACATATGGGGCCTCTAGGGTATCCCAAAAATTACAAAAAAATTATACTTAATGTCTAAACATCATAAGGGAATATTAAATAACATTATAATGATTTTTAGCATATTTTTAGACATTTAAAACATGGTGGCCGAAACCCTTGAACTTAAGGTTCTGGGTTTTGCTTCTTTCATGATGGCCGAAACATATGGGGCCTCTAGGGTATCCCAAAAATTCCCAAAAATTATACTTAGTGTCTAAACATAATAAGGGAACATTAAATAATATTATCATGATTTTTAACATATTTTTAGACATTTAAAACATGGTGGCCGAAACCCTTGAACTTAAGATTCTGGGTTTTGCTTCTTTCATGTTGGCCGAAACTCTAGGGTGTCCTAGAGTACTCTAAAAATTTCCAAAAATTATACATAACCTCTACACATCATAAGGGAACATTACATAACATTAAACAGATTTTTAGCATATTTATGGACCTTTAAATCTTGGTGGCCGAAACCTATCAACCAACCTTTCTTGGTTTTTCTTTCTTTTCCACTTCCAACCCCAAAATCCATCAATATATCATGCTAAAAATCATAAAAATCATATGAAACCATTATACCACAGGTGAGGGAGTCTTACTTTAGATTTCTTGATTTTTAGACCTTGGATGGAAAGAAGGAAGAAGACTTGACCACACCTAGCCCTTGGAAACTTGAGAAGACCTTAGATCTTGGAGGATGAGACTTTTTGTGAAGTTTTCTCAAGGGAGAAGTCCTCCTTGAGTGCTCGGCAAGAATGGAGAAGGAAGAGAGAAGAAAATGCAATTGATGGCATGAAGAATGAAACTCCCAAACCCCCTTATTAATCAACCATTAAAGTGGTGAATGAAGAGTTTTCCATGACCCTTCATCTTCTTCTACCATTTAACCACCATTCACTTCCTTTCCTCACAAGAATTTCTTGCTAGGTGAGTTGGTTAAGGCTTACATGGTTGTACAAGAGGTCCAAGGTTCAATCCTTGGCTCATGCACATTTATTTTTATTTTTATTTTTATAATTCCGAAAATTCCCCTAAAATCATCCATAATTATGCCAATATTCCTAAATAAAATTCTTTTATATTTATATTAATTTTACCTAATTTATATTAATTTTACCTAATTAATACCTATTTTTGGAGCCCATTTAAAGCCCATTAGTACCAAATTCCTCAATTTAGATGGGAAACATGGATTTCCTAGGCCAATGTTCGTATTAATGCCTCTAGGTCCTTCGGAAAATTATCTAGACATGCTTAATATTTTAATAAAATATTAAGAGAATTTTCCGGGTCGTTACACTTAAGGCTGACCTATTAATCAAGAAATAGTTTTAACATGGTTGGAGCTCATTCAACCGTTTAGTCAGGCTTGGATGTGTCCAACAACCAAAACTAAGGATTGAACTCTGACTCCAACTATATTAATCATAAACTAATTCCATGGTTTGACAATGTTGAGGTTCAAGCCGGGAATGGATGTGTCCATCAACCCAAACGAGAAACAAAACTCCGGTTCTAACCATATTAATGGAAGGTGTTGGCCTTAATATTTTGTAAGAGGTTTTGGGTCTCATCCTTTTCTTTTATGCACATTCATGACATTTAATTATGTCATGTTCTAACGATTTCCTTAATAAAGTATGTATGTGACTTAATTTATCAAGTCTCATTAATTGAATTAGGAACCGGATTTCCTAATTCTAATTTCATACTTTATTCAAGAAATTATTTTGGGATACAATTTCCTGAATTATCATAATCAATTTCGAAAATAATATGTTTAAGACGTTGATTTCTCTAAATCAAATATTATTAAATTAAGAGACAGATTCCCTTAATTCAACCACATATTATTTTTATGAAAATCTTATTTAAGGAAATATACTCTATAGGAAACAATTTTCCTAATTAATTTTGGAGACAATAATATGTAAGAGCATCACCTCATAAATCAAATAAGGAAATTATCGTTTGAGAATCACCTCAAAAATTTCCAAAATTTGATCATATATTTTATTTATGGAAAATTAATATCAATAACTTAATTTGGACGGCTCCCCGAGGCTCAATCCAAAATAAGTCTCTTTTCTCTTATGGAATAAATTTCCTCTTATGGAAATTTCAATCAAGTCTCTTTTCTCTTATGGAATAAATTTCCTTATCATGGTAAATCAATCCATGATTGATTTTATAAAATAAACCAATCCATGGTTCATTTTAATTTCCATGAAAAATAAAACAAACCTTGGTTTATTATATAAAAAATTTATATCATCCATAATTTTATAAAACAAACCACGCTTGGTTTATTTTATAAATTGACCCAAAACCTTGGTTCTCTCCCTTTGTTATGGCCGGCCAAGCAAAGAGGATGTAGGCCCTCTTTGGCCGGCCCATCCAAGCCAAGCCCCAATGAATTAAACATATTTAATTCATCTATTATGTCTTCAAAAGACTTAGCCATTTTACGCTTCCGATGCGTCTCTGAAAAATTCAGATTCGACTTATCGTTTGGCTCAACCAAACTTAATCTCTCTTGATTGGAAAATCCAATTTTCAACTCGTTTTAAATCCCTCGGATTACTCGTAGTGCGTGTGACTAAATAGGCTTTCGATTTATGTTGGCCGTTTATAATTAATCAATTATAGAACGATCATGAGTGACACCTAGTAGTACATCATGATCCCCAATTAATCGAAATATCAACGGTTGACCTCAGAAATAATTTTGAAACCCTTCAGCAGCTATAATGAATCGTGCCCCATTTCCTTTACCATCCTATACCCACTTGGTTCAGGACATGGTCTATGTGTGTCAGCCCCCACTAGGCTGACTACGTCACACCTAGCCCAAGTAACGTTTTCTCGTCCTACGGATTCTAATTACTCTCATGTATTTAAGAGATTCATACTTTGAACATGTCATGCTCTAGCCAGAGGCTTCGAGTAACAATCCGACGATAGGCCTCGGGTATACATCTCCTCGCAAGGAGTGGTGAATCCTTTGTAGGATGTTCAAACATCTTCGGGCACTTCGGCTTATACCCAATCATCCTGGGTCCACACCTCCTTGGAGATGCTTGCTTAAGATGTCAAAGTATAAGTCTCCATGACCAAGATGACTTGAACACCGCAAGTCAAAGGAACATCACACTTAAGCTGCAGTAAGAACTTCACTGACATATCTATATGTAGACTACCATATGAAGTTTTACAGCCAGTCACTCCAATGAACTAGTTCCCTTAACTGGCATTCATGTTTATCTCCGGACATCTCAATGTCACCAGCCAGTGAGAATCAGCTGATTAGAGAATAACCCATGCTAGTCTCAACAGAATTGATTTTGTCAGTATTTATCAATTCATCGACTAGGGACAATTTCAATACTTCACAATTGCACATGTAGGGATAATCACTATTTGTGAATTCATCATAAATTCTCTCATGCTATGAATTATATTAGAGACATTCAGTAAATGAGTTTAAGATCTCAATCGAGTACACAGACATGTATACTCAAATAGTGAATATTCATTTATTAAAATAAATGATTACAAACATAAGGCGATTGCCTTAGGACACTTCTCTCATATCACTAATAAGCTTTTGCGCGCGCGTGCGATCCTGAGAAGATTTCCTACGAGCTTTTCCTTGTCTTCTGCAAGTTTTCCTTCTTGCTCAAGGTCTTGCGCTTCTGTCTTGCGCCGAGAGCTTCTTCTTGCGTAAGCCTCTTCTTCCAGACTTCAAGATCTTCTTCACTACACATCAATGGCACCTAAGTAAGCATTTTTGATTAGTTTTTCTTGCAAATCAGTTCACAAATTATGAGTTTGTGTTAATGAAAACTTTTTATCTTGTGTTGCTTGTCGTGACCTTGCCTATGCCATGAACTACACTCTATCACATCTCTTTATTATTTGATTTTGATCAAATCTTACATTTGTATCAACCTGGTGCCATGACCTTATGTTTCTGCCGTGACCCTTCTTTGCCTTATCACTGATTAAATCTATCTTCATATGATCAATTCTATCTTATGTTCTTTTGATTATTGTTTCGTGATCAAATCTTGGTTAAACCTATGTTCATGTGGTCGATTCAACCTTGCTCATTTGATTTATGCTATTGCCATGATCTATTCAAACCTTTAGAAAATCATCTAAGGGAAAGGAACCAGTGGAGGCTAGCTCGAGGGGCAAAGCCCCTTCCTCATCAGCACCCACCCGAAGGCATCAGCCTTCCTCGAGTTCTCACTTTCCCAATGCCGCCTGTGAACAGGCTTTTCAATCACGCACATTCAAGTTACTCACCTGCCGATCGATTGATGTTCCTTTTCTATCCGAGCACTGCACCTCCATCATGGAGATAGTCACCTTTTACAACCTGGGCTTCCTTTTTCCTTAGAGCGGACCATAAATTATGACCTTGTATCGGAGTTCTACAATAATCTTCAGCAAGGCCCTCAAGGGGGCTTCGAGTTCACTACTCGAGTCGCCAAGAGGACTCTTGATTTCTCTTACGAAATTTTAGCGGAGTATCTAGGCGGTCGACGATCGTCCAACCTGTATTCGATATATCCCGAGCTCTCAGATACTTTATTGGCTCCTTTTGCTGATGTTACCCCTGACATCATTTATCAACATTTCTTTGGACATCCCCGCCCAGTCGGTCTCGATGAGTTGGGTTCTGATTTTCCTACCTTTACAGCATTCTGTCTCTCTCCTACCGATTACATTTTGTTCAAGATCATCACAAACTGTATCCTACCAATCACTTCCAAGCCCTTAACTGAGATCCAACCCTATCATTGCCTGATGCTCTACGGCATGCACCACCGCATGGACTTCGATATCATGGAGAGTATCTTTCAGTCCATCTTATCCTATCGTGAGCCGAGCCACCGCACAGTCTATATGCCATTTGGTCATATCATCACCGACTGGCTTATGTCGGTAGGTGTTGATGTCACCAAGGGCAGGATAGTGCTCATGGTCCGACAGGATTGCAGACTTGGCCGGCGGGCATTTGCCAAGTCCGGCATCATTATCCGGGATCATGATCGAGCTTTGGTTTGGAAGGACGGGAGAGGTTTCGGTGAGCTACCTGAGGGAGGACCACATTTTCAGGCACCAGCCGATGCTGCTACTGCTGCTGCTGCTGATTACTACGATGAGCCCGAGCCAGATCTGCGCTGGCGGATTTCAGAGCTCGATTGGACCATCCAGCAGGATCTACATTTGCGAGAGATCTATCGCAAGGAGGTCTGCTCGGAGATCCGATCTTTCGACCGCAGACTGACGGCAGTGGAGTCTGATGTTTCTGGAGTCCGTACGCTGCAGCAGACGTGGTACGATGAGTGGCGCCGACACACATTTCCTGGGGATGTTCCTTCTGGTAGTGTTGTACCTGGGTCTTTTGCTCATGATGATGACACGATAGGCGACCCTATGCATACTAACCCTCCTACTGACGATTGACTGTCTTCTATTCTTGTTTGGTGATTTTAGACTATTTGATGGATCTGTCCGTCCCGACTATTGTCTGTTATGGCGTGATATTGACTTTGATGCATTGACTTGCATCACACTATTTGTCTGGATGTTTTATGTTTTACCACTATGACTGTGTTTGATATATATCTTGCCATCTTTTGCTTATTAGTGGTCTATATCTGCATGTATGCCTTATTATGCATGATTATGATTTTGCTTATGATGCCATGTTCCATATGATACATATGCTTGTTTTGTCATGCCTTATCTTTGTCATATGTGTTCAAAGGTTTTTCCAAAATTAAATCATACTTTTGTTGTCTTGGGATACCCCTAGGGTTGAGGGGGAGTATGTTTAAACTTAACAGCCCTCTAGACCCTTTTCGGTGTTCGACAAAGGGGGAGAGTGTGGTTGGTTAAGTTTAGGATGATTATGTTGTAGGGGGAGGATCCTGATTCCGCTATGATTCTGAATTTGAAAAAATTGATTGAGAATCCCTAAACTTAAAATCGGGTTGTCAAACAACAAAAAGGGGGAGATTGTTGATGCAGTCTGACCCTGATTGTTATTTTGGTGTTGACACCGATTTTAGTTTAGGTTGATGATTATGATTATGATTAAGTCCTGATCGGGGATTAGGCATGGTATGAAAAATCTTAGCTTGGAGGGCTAGGTGTTGGAAAATCCTAACCTGGAGGGTTAGGTGCGAAAAATCCTAGCTTGGAGGGCTAGGTGTTGGAAAAGTACTAATTCGGAAGGGTTGGGTGAAAAGTCCTAGCTTGGAGGGCTAGGTGAAAAGTCCTAACTTGGAGGGTTAGGTGAAAAGTCCCAACTTGGAGGGTTAGGTGAAAAAGTCCTGGCTTGGAGGGTCAGGTCCTAGCTTGGAGGGCTAGGTCTGGAAAAGTCCTAATTCGGAAGGGTTGGGTGAAAAGTCCTAGCTTGGAGGGCTAGGTGAAAAGTCCTAACTTGGAGGGTTAGGTGAAATGTCCCAACTTGGAGGGTTAGGTGAAAAATTCCTGGCTTGGAGGGTCAGGTCCCTAGCTTGGAGGGCTAGGTTGGATGATATCCTGGCTTGGAGGGTCAGGTCCCTAGCTTGAAGGGCTAGGTTGGAGTCCCTGGATTGGTCTGGTGACCGATCAGGGAAGTTGGCACGCTGCTCCTTCGTGGATCGGTCTGGTGACCAATCCAGCGATGACTGATCGGTCTGGTGACCGATCCAGGAGCACACAGTGAGGTTGGGAACCTACTGTGCGCCTCCTGATCGGTCTGGTGACCGATCAGGGAGCAGGTCGTTGCCTCACTGCTTGGCTCCTGATCGGTCCAGTGACCGATCAAGGAGCAGGCAGTGTCCTCACTGCTTGGCTCCTAATCGGTCTGGTGACCGATCAGGGAGCACATAGTGAGTTGAGTTCCCCCATTGATCAGGTCCTGAACGGTCTGGTGACCGATCAAAGACTTAGGATCTGATATCCGCGATTACTGTTCACTCAGAAGTGGACCGATCAGGCTTGAGCCTGATTGGACAGTGGCTATCCTGATCGGTCTGGTGACCGATCAGGCTTCACTCTGATCGGTCTAGTGACCGATCAAGCCTGTGTCACCGCGAAAGCTAGGAGTCCCAGCAAAGCGATGGATCGGTCTGGTGACCGACCCACGAGCCCTGGATTGGTCCGGTGACCGATCACTTTAATTCAAAATTCACTGTTAGACGCTCTGATGGCGTCTGAATCAATCTGATTCTCTGCGCTTAACATCTGATACTTGATTTTCTGATTGATATGTTGTGCTAATCGTCTCATTAAGCTGCAGGTGACAGGGAAGGATTCAAACACTCAAGGAGAGTCAATGGAGGCCTTTCCTTGGAGCAGGTTTGTCCATTTGCCATCTCAGGTTACAACGGCTGAAGCTGCAGACTGGAGCTGCTGACTGGAGCTTGGCTGAGGGAAGCTCAGGGAGTCCAGGGAGAGCTCAGTGGTAGCTGGCGTTGGCAGGTGAGAAGCTGGAGGCTGCAGTGAGATGGTATCACCTGCTGCTCAGTAGAGAAACAAAAGAGCGTAGTGGAGAAGAGCAGAGTTGAGTTCTGAGAAGCAACTTCTGGCTTGAGTTCTTGCTGCGCGATTGTTTTCTCCACACTTTGCTTGTGCGTTCTGAAGTTCCATCATCTTGAGCAAGAAACTGCAATCTATGAAGCAACCATCCCATACTTGAGCGCTTGGAGGAAGAAACAAGAGACTTGGTGAGTCCATCGGTGAGAAGACACGACGAAGGTTCTTGCGTGAGATCGTCGCTGGGTGGAGCTCTAGTGAAGCGCTGCTTGTGTTCTTGCCTGTGCTAAGTGCTAAGTAAGATCTTTCTTGTGTTTCATTGTGCTTAAAACTATATCTCTGTTGAAACGCTGTGGAGAGGTTACTCCACCGAGACGGAGGTTGCATTTTATCCGGTGTTCACCGGGGCTTGATCTGCCGACGATCAAGGGATCACCCACCTTAAGGGCACGCCAAGGAGTAGGGGCAAGTTATCCCCGAACCTTGTAAACCCTCCTTGTTACCGATCTTGTTAGTTGTTTTAGTTTGTTTTTGTTTTCTGCATTTCTACACTACTCTGTTTTATTGTGCTTCCGCTGTGCTACTAACGATTGAAGTGCAGAAAATCGATAAGTGTTAAAGTCCAAGTGTTTGGCTATATTCACCCCCCCCCCTCTCTAGCCATCCGAGTTCCAACACTTACATCCATAAATTTAGCCAGAAGTAGCCCTAGGTTCCTACTATTACAACATCACTGAAACAACTCTCCAATCATTCAAATACACTAAGATAAACCATTGAACAATCCTATCATAACATAATCAAAGTTAATCCTCAAAGAAAATCACCCGATGGCAGAACAGTATCAACCCAGAAGGAGCAAAGCTACCCTTAACTCAGCTCAACGGGAAATCTCAGTAAAGAGAAGGGAATCACATATCCATCCACTACACCAAATCAGTTGTTATAATACCAACTAAGACAGATCTAATTCATCCCAATCTTTGTCCATGGCATAACATCCAAATAAAAACCAGATTGAAACCTAATTACAATCTCACGACAATGTAAGGAAAGGAAAACGTAACAACATCAAATCCATCAACAACAAACACGCATGACAAAGAACAGAGTTCCCAGATCCAAAATAACATCAATACTGAATTCCAATTCAGCTACTAGAAATCAATCCAAATCAGAGCATGTATCGTAGCAATCATACCTCTCACAACCCACGCATAGAAATAATCCCGCCTGCTCAGAACTGATAGCCCAACCTCCTCCAGAAAATCCCGATGCGTGTTGTCTTCTCTAGCAGTGGCTTCTTCACTCCCTATGCCACCGAGTCTAACCTCATAACACAACAACGAATCAAACTCAGCAATGGTTAAAAATCTCATGGTCAGTACAACAAGTAGATTCACCAGATTTCGGGAAGAAGGGTGCTACCTAATTAGAGATAGTCGATATGGTTCCTACACCCAGTCGTAATGCCACCTCCCTAGCCCTCATGTGATCACATCGATTAGAGGAGCAAGAGGAGAAGTGAAGGGGAACAAGGGAAATCAGATCGGGCGTCGGCATTTGGCTAAGGCGAAGGAGATGAAGAAGCGAGGCAAAAGGCTCGACGAGCAATCGGGCGGAGGAGGAGGCGTTTGGCGAATTTGCTTGGCATCGGGCGGAGATTGGTGAGGAAATTGGGCGAGGCCAGCAAAGAGAAGAGGAGAAGGGCTCGAGTATAAGGGTTGGCCTATTTTACAACTAAGTCCTCCCACTTTTGATTTTAACAACACACCCCTTAATTTTCAATTTCATATGCTTTTGGCCACTCCAAAGTTTGATGTAAACCCTTTAACCTGTAAAACTTTATTCTTTAATTCCATAATCCTAATTTCGTTTCGAGAAACATTCTCGAAATTTTCTGTACCGCATTTTAAGTTATGGTATTTAACATTTGAACTGGGTTGCCATAAATCAAAAAGGGGGAGATTATTGGTGCTGGAAGCACCAGATCGAATCTGGTTTTGATAATGGCAAAGGGTTCAAAGTTAAATTTATATTGTGATATGATGATTTTACTAAGTGTGCAAGAATGTCCTAGTTGAGCTAGGCACGATGTCCTGACTTGCAGGGTTGAGCATGAAGTCCTAACCAAGGTCTAGGCACTGAAGACTTGACCGAGGGTTGGGCACGAAGACATGGTTCAAGGAATTGGGCAAGAAGACCTAGTCGGGGACTGGGCACCGAAGACCTAATCCGGAAGATTAGGCAGGAGACTTAGGCCAAGCAAGGATTGCATACAGAAGTAGAGACAGATCAAGGTACTAACATCTTGAGATCCTGGAGTCTCGGAGGTCGAGCAAACGTCTAACCGGAGGAGCCGGTTGGCAAATGATAACTTCTCCATAGAGGAGTAGGTGAGGACGCGTTCTCCGAAAGAGGGAACAGTAGGCGTCGATTCGACCAAGGATTTCATTTGAAATCCAAAATCAGAACCAAGACAGCTATGGTGTTGGTGCAGGCAGCACCTAAGTCAAACCTGGGTTTTGATAATGGCAAAGGGTTCAGAAGTTAAGATGTTATTGTTGTCTAACTTGTGCATTGAGTGTGCAGGAAGAAGTCCTAGGTGCACTAGGCAAGAAGTCCTGGCAAAGGGTTGGGCAAAGAAGTCCTGGTCAAGGACTGGGCAAGAAGACCTGACGAAAGTCGGGCTAAGAAGTCTTGGACGAGGTTTGGGCAATAAGTCCTGGCAAGGGGCTGGGCACCGAAGACCTGACCGGAAGTGGGCACGAAGACCTAGTCAGGTGGATTGGGCAAAAGTCCAACCGGAGGAGCCGGCTGGCAAAAGGTAAACTCTCCTGAGAGGAGTAGGTGAGGATGCGTTCCCCGTCGAGGGAACAGTAGGCATCGGTTCGACCTAGGGTTCCATTTGGGAGACCCAAAGTCAGAACCAAGACAGCTACGGCTGTAAATATTGACTAATACTCTTGCTTTGTTTGTTTTGGAACTAACCTTGGTTGCAGGGACCGAAGGAGTGTGTTTCTACAGCTCAGAACGCCCCAAAGGAAAGGGGTAGGCAACTGGCCTAGGCGCCCGAGAGGTCCCGGGCACCCAAGGTCAAGGCCAAAACAGCAATGAAGCAAGACTGCTTCGAAACCACAATAAGCTAGGCGCCCAGGAGGTCCCGAGGGCCCAATGTCAAAGCCAAACAAACCATCGAAGCAAATCTGCCACGAAGCCACTGGACCAGGTCAACCTAGGCGCCCGAGAGGTCCCGGGCGCCCTAGTTAGACCAGGGCCCGAATGAAAGGGGATAAGTGCTCACCGAGCTGCGGATGGAGGTTCTCGCAGCTGAAGGCACGTGTCAGGTGCCCCCAGCGAATCAGGCGCCCCCAGGAGCACTATAAAAGGGTGCTCGACCCCAAGGCTTCAACATCATTGCTTTCTAACGCTCCAAAGCTTTTCGTTCAAGTGCTACGCCCCGGCAAACTCCGACATCGAGATCCCAGTGCCGATGATGACCCTCTGCTCCGAAATACGATCCACATCAGGCATTGGTAACGAAAAGTGTAGTAATTTCAGTTTCCTGATATAATATTGTACTTATCTTGTAAAATTTGCGCGATTATAGTATTGCCCAAAGTAAATGGTCAAGGACCGTGGACCTTGGAGTAGGATCCGACCGCGACTCCGAACCAAGTAAAATTCTACTTGTGTTCCTATATGATTGATTTATTTCCGCTGCGTATTTACTCTTTCCTTAATCCGAAAAGTTTTAACGATATTCACCCCCCCTCTATCGTTTATCTCGATCCAACAAGTGGTATCAGAGCGGGTGGCTCAAATTTGGTGCAACCACCAATTTGAGAGTTTTTCGGATTTTATGAAATTTTTTAATTTCTTTTTCTTTCGAATTTTTTTCGTTAATCGAGGTTGGTACAACACCACTCGATCATTTTTTTCAATTATTTTATTGCCGCACTACTAATCCAAGACCAAGTCTTGGGACAAGAATTTTTTTGTTTAGAAATCTCAATGGCCATGCAAGAGGGTTTCAGCACAGCCAGACCACCACTCTTTAGTGGAGAAGACTTCTCCTACTGGAAGAGTCAGATGGAAGTCTACCTGAAAACTCAGGTGGATATGTGGATCATAATCCAATCTGGTCTGGATATCCCCAAGAATGCTGATGGAGTGGCACAACATTACTCAGAATGTGACGCCTCGCTGAAGAAAAAGATCGACGCTGATGCAAAGGCAACCCAGACACTTCAATGCGGTTTAACCAAAGAAGAACTGAACTGGGTGGGACCCTTCAACAGTGCGAAAGAACTCTAGAGTAAGTTGATTGAATTGCACGAAGGTACCTCTGACACCAGAATCAGCAAAAGGGACCTACTGCTGAACAAATTGTACACAATCAAAATGAACGAAGGCGAGTAAGCAGCACAGCTCCACGCCAAGAACTAGGAGCTGATGAATGGCTTGCACACAATCGGTCACAAGATAGAAAACCATGACCTTATCAGGTATACCCCAAACGCCTTCCCAAGAAATACCTTGTGGGCATCTATGGTAGATGCTTACAAAGTTTCTAGGGACCTTTCTAAAATTAAATTAGACGAATTATTTTCAGAATTAGAACTACATGAGCAGACTAACTGCACTTTAGCCGAGAAAGGTATTGTTTTTCTTGTAGGAAAAACCCAAGGAAAGGTGGCCAAGAAAAAGCTTCAACCTACACCCGACTTTGACTCAGACTCAGACTCAGAAGACAACGAAGGGGATCGACCCAAGCTAGTTCGGCTAGCCCGGGACTACTACAAGGAGCTAATGCATCAGACCAACAGAAGAAAAGCCAGCCAAAAGAAGGAAGATCCAGTTGAACCCTCAACGTCTAAGACCAAATCAAACGTGACCTACTACGAATGCAACAAGAAGGGACACTATAAATCGGAGTGCCCTAATCTGAATGAAGCCAAGAAGACAAGAAGGAAGAAGGCCCTTCAAGCCACGTGGGACAAGTCTTCCTCCGAAAAAGAAGAAGAAGCCCCACAATCGAACCTGCTCGCTTGACTGCTTCGGAAGACATCGACACCAGATCAGAATTAGAGTCGGACGACGGAAGGCTCACAATTTCGGAGGACGGCAAAATAACTTTAAGTGGTTATTCTAAAGTCGAATTAGCAGAGTTAATTGCTTACCTATCTTGTAACTTGGCGAAAGCCAAAATCCGAGTCGAGTCCCTCCGACAGGAAATAAAACTCCTGAAAGAGGGAGCTGACTCTAGATCTTTGATCGAGAAGGTTCAAGAAGGACCCTCTACTCAAGTTAAAAAGCTTGATAAAGAGAACTCCTCCTTGAAAACTCAAGTCAAGGAACTTAGAGCGGCTTTAGAACGATTCACATCAGATTCTAAGGGTCTTGACATGATTCTTAGAAAACAGAAGTCTGTTCTAAATCGATCCGGGTTAGGGTATCGAATCAAGTCTAGACAAAGGTCATACTATGCTGTATTGAACCAATCTAGGCCCAAATTTCAGGCATGGGTACCCAAACTTTTCCTGAACAACCAAGTTGGACCAAACCAGTATTGGATCCCCAAGGACAAGATTCATATCTTGCCTAATCATTATCGTGGCTTTAGTCCAGGGGGAGCCAACTTAAAAACAATTTTTATAGTTAGATAAATTCTTTTCTTATTTTAAAAATTACATGCTTGCCTGTTTATTTATTTTCTGCAAATTATCATGCTTAGACCTAGGACTGGTTAGATTAAGGACTAAAATGTTTAACTGAAATTTGAATAACATAGTACTGGGTGGAGGTGAGATGATAGTACGTTAGGGAAGTCATTTTGGCAGAACTAGCCGATGCTACCGATCCAAGACCTAAACTAGTTAGACCAAAATCTTTCAAGGAGTAACTTGAAGATGGATTTTCAATAAAAGGCTTTGTCAAGGAAAGGGTTGATGATCCAATAAGGCTACGACCAAAGAAGGCCTAGTGCCTCGCCAAAACCTGGAAGCCGATTATTGAAAACCAAATTCATTTTACTATTGTCAAATTTGAATCTAACACAGATTTCAATTAATCTTATATTCAATCATTTTTTTAAAAAATAAATTAAAGCATAATTAATTGGTTTTTCAAAATTAATTTAACTTTTCAAAATTAATCATGGTTTTTCAAAATAAAATCTTTACTTCTATCAAAAAATGTCTCACAAAACCCAAAAGGTTAACGTGATTGATAACTATAGATTGGGTGAGACAGACAAGGGTGTGAAAATCAATTTAAGCTATCCTTAATTCTAATTGGATCCAAATCAACAAATTCTTTATGTGTAGGAACATAAAGATTTGGACCAATGCATGTTGGATAGCGGATGCTCCAGACACATGATTGGAGACAAATTGAAATTCTCCAAACTCAAGTTCATGAACCTAGGCTCAGTAGCATTTGGCAACAATGCTACACTCAAAGTTATTGGGTCAGGTAATATTGAACTCAAATCTGATTTTGTAATTAAAAGGATACTCTTGGTTGAGAACTTTAAATTTAATTTGCTTAGTATAAGTCAATTATGTGATACTGGTTATGTAGTTACCTTCACCAACTCTGACTGCCTGATTAGAAATTTACAAGACTCAGAAGTCATGCTTAAGGGCACTAGGAAAAATAACGTTTACACTATAAACCTACCCTTAGTACCTAAATGCTTCTTAACTCAGTTAGAAGAATCAAACCTCTGGCATAGGAGATTAGGTCACACTAATCTAAAATTAATTTCAAATATCACCCAACTTGGTCTAATTAAAGGAATACCAAAAATTAAGAACCATGAAAACATGATATGTGAATCATGCAACCAAGGGAAACAAACCAGGTCTAATCACAAACAAATTCAATCGGACCTAACTCAAACCACACATGAGCTCCTGCACCTGGACCTATTTGATTCACATGGAGCCAAGTCACTAAGCGGAAACCGGTACTACTTAGTAATTATCGATGATTACTCTAGGTTTCCTTGGGTTAGGTTCCTAAAGACTAAGGATGAAACCTTAAACCTGTTTATTGATTTTTGTAAGATAATTGAAAATCAAAATGATACCAAAATCAAAAGACTAAGGAGTGATCATGGGGAAGAGTTTGAGAATCAAAGGTTCGAGGAATTTTATAGAATAAATGGGTATATTCGTGAATTCTCATGCCCTAGAACCCCCCAGCAAAATGGGATAGTAGAACGAAAAAATAGAACACTACAGGAAGCCGCTAGTGTTGGATCGAGAGAACCGATAGAAGGGGATGAATATCGGAAAGCGTTCGGATTTATAAAGAGAATGCGTAGCGGAAGATTAAAAACAAAAACACGCAAACACAGATATTTTTACTTGGTTCGGAGCCTAGGTCGACTCCTACTCCAAGGCCCACGGTCGTTGACCGTTTACTGCGGGCAATACTATAATCGCGTAAAAAACAGTTACAGAAATGGAATTATAATTTAAGTACAGTACTGAAATTGAGCTCTTCTTTTTACCGACGTCCGATGTAGATTACTTTTTTCGGAGCAGTAGGACGTCGTCGGCGCTTGTATCTTGAGTCGGGAGGTTGCCGGAGCAGAGCGCGGGAGCAGAAGAGCGTAGAAGCGTTGAAAGAATTTGTTATTCTAAAGCCTTGGTTCGAGGGTCCTTTTATAGCACCTGGGGGCGCCCAGGACGTCGGGGGCGCCCCCCCACGTGTCAGTCGATCCAGATCCTTCTCGGTCAGCTCTGATCTCTTAAAACTCGGATCAAGCCGGGGCGCCCGGGACGCTGGGGGCGCCCGCATTGATCGGGTCAGACTCTTATCCTCCTGGCTTCGCTGGAGCTGCTTCGACTACTTGCCCTGGGGGCGCCCGCACCATCCGGGGCGCCCGGGAGCAGCGGGGGCCCCCAGAAGCATGGGGGAGCCCCGAACATGAACTGTCGAAGCCTTCTTTTGCATTATGTGTTTTGTGTTCACCTTGGGGGCGCCCGGGACACTCCGGGCGCCCTGGTCAGCTGTTGCCTCACTCCTTTGAGGCTCTCTGAGCTGCAGACACTCGTTCCTTCGGTCCTGCATCCAGGGTTAGTCCAAAACATCATAAAGCAATAAGATATTAGTTTATACAACCTTAGCTGTCATGGTTCTGACTTTGGGCCTCCAAAATAGAACCCTAGGTCGAACCGACGCCTACTGTTCCCTTGACGGGGAACGCGTCCTCACCTACTCCTCTCGGGAGAATGTACCTGATGCCAACCGGCTCCTCCGATTGGACTTTTGCCTAGTGGTCCTTTGCCAGGTCTTGGATACCAAGATGTCCTTCGCCCGGTGCCTAGCATTACTTCGCCAGGTCTTCAGTCCCAAGCTGTCCTTCTCCTGGCGCCTAGCAGTCCTTCGCTAGGGCTTCAGTACCCTGGCATTTCTTCGCCAGTGCCAAACAGTCCTTCGCTAGGACTTTTTACCCTGGCATTCCTTCGCCAGTGCCTAGCAGTCCATCGATAGGACTTTTTGCCCTGGCATTCCTTCGCCAGTGCCTAGCAGTCCTTCGCTAGGACTTTGTATTCTGGCATTCCTTCGCCAGGTGCCTAGCAGTCCTTTGCTAGGGCTTTGTATCCTGGCAGTCCTTCGCCAGGTGCCTAGCAGTCCTTCGCTAGGAGTTTGTATCCTGGCATTCCTTCGCCAGGTGCCTAGCAGTCCTTCGCTAGGGCTTTGTATCCTGGCATTCCTTCGCTAGGTGCCTAGCAGCCCTTCGCTAGGACTTCTTTCTGCACACTCAAGTAACTTTATTAGATCACCAATGACACTTAACTTTGAACCCTTTGCCAATATCAAAACAAGGTTTGACATGGTGCTTCCTGCACCAACAGCTAGGACTATGCTCAATGAATTCAACCTAGCTATCCAATTTTGGGCAGAATCAATTAGTACGGCTTGTAATATCCAAAATAGGATCCTAATTAACAAACGACACAATAAAACTCCCTATGAATTATATTATCATAGACTTCCAAACCTACACTACCTAAGGGTCTTTGGGTGGGAAGTCCATATCCTAAACACCAAGGACTACCTAGGGAAATTCCAGTCTAAGTCAACCTTGGAATATTTTTAGGGTATTCAACAACAAGTAGAGCCTACAGGGTCTACAATAAACAAACTAACAAAATTGAAGAAGCAACAAATCTAATATTTGATGAGGAAACTAATTAAAAATCTGTTAATCTAGATCTAAATCCATCAAAGTTTGATCATAAAGATAATGAACAAATTATTGAACCATCAATTAAACCACTACTTGAACCTCTAAATGAACTGACTATTGAACCAACTACTGAGTCAATTGAACCAATAATTGAACCAACCCAAGCAATTGAACCAAATACTGAACTGAACCATCCAGCCGGGCCTGAGGCTGAACCAAGTAATAGAAGAACTAAGAAACCTAGACTTAGCCACCCAACTAATCAAATTGTGGGTGATCCAACCTTAGGAGTCAGAACTAGGTCTTCCTATAGAAATCTTAGTCAGATCGCATTGATTTCAAAATTTGAACCTAAGACTATAGAGGAAGCCTTACCTGATCCTGATTGGATCATAGCAATGCAAGAGGAGTTAGCCTAATTTCAAAGGAACCAAGTCTGGGAACTAGTACCTAAATCTGAGGGCAAATCCATTATTGACACTAAGTGGGTGTTTAGGAATAAGCTAAATGACCAAGGGGAAATAGTTAGAAATAAAGTCCGCTTAGTAGCTAAAGGATTCAGTCAAGTCGAAGGGTTAGACTATGACGAAACCTATGCCCCAGTAGCCAGACTTGAGTCTATTAGAATGTTGCTAGCCTTTGCAACCCATAAAGAATTTAAACTCTACCAAATGGATGTAAAGTCAGCCTTTCTGAATGGGTTTATTAGAGAAGAAGTCTATGTAGGACAACCCCCGGTTTTGAGGACTTAAAAAAACCTGACCATGTTTACAAACTCAATAAGGCACTGTATGGACTCAAACAAGCACCTAGGACATGGTATGAATGCCTATCAACCTACCTCATTTCTACGGAATTTAACCAAGGACAAATTGACTCAACTCTTTTTGTTAAGACCTTAGAAAAAGACATTTTTATTGCCCAAATCTATGTTGACGATATAATTTTTGGATCTACCAACTCATATTTCTTAAAAGAATTTGTAAAAATAATGGTAAACGAATTCGAAATGAGCTTGGTTGGTGAGCTCAACTTCTTTTTAGGATTACAAATAAAACAAACTAGGGATGGAAATTATGTCCATCAATCCAAATATGCTAAGGAGTTAATAAAGAAATTTAAAATGGATAACTCCAAAAGCATAAGTACCCCTATGGCCACAAATATAAAAATAGATAGTTACCCTGAAGGTAAACCTGTAGACCTTAAACTATATCGAATTATGATTGGTAGTTTACTCTACCTTACTACCAGCAGACCTGATATCCTTTTTGTTATAGGAATGTGTGCTAGATACCAAACCTATGCTAAGGAAACACACTTAGCAGCCCTAAAAAGAATACTTAGATACATCAAGGGCACTCTCAATGTAGGGATTTGGTATCCTAGGACCTCAAATTTTGACCTGTCAGGATACTCTGATTCTGACTATGCTGGATGCAAACTAGATAGAAAGAGTACAAGTGGAAGCTGTCAACTTTTAGGAAATAGTCTAGTCAGTTGGTCCAGCAGAAAGCAACACTGCGTAGCTCTATCCAAAACCGAAGCTGAATATGTTGCTTTAGGAGAGTGTGTAGCACAACTCTTATGGATGATGCACACTCTTAAGGACTTCAGCTTGATTATACCCAAACCCAAGTCTACATTGATAATATAAGCTCAATTAATCTAACTAAGAACCCAATCCAACACTCTAGAACTAAACACATAGAAGTTAAACACCACTTCGTAAGAGATCATGTAGCCAGGGGTGAGCTAGTCCTTAAGTATGTAGACTCAAAATCTAACTTAGCTGATATCTTCACCAAACCCTTACCTGAGTCTGAGTTCAGCTCACTAAGAAGGCAGTTAGGGTTATGCTTGGTAGTATAGGATTGCTCTATTTATGTTTTTCAAAAACTGTTTTATTTCTTATCTTATGTGAAAAATCATTGTTAGCTTGAAATTTAAAATGATTTTCGACTTAGGTTTTTATTAAAACTTACCCCCTTCAAAACTAGGGTTTTTTCGCAAATAGGCTTAGCTTAGGCCCTAACCCTAGAACTGCATGCACCTATAGCTCTAGAAGCCAGCATCTCACAAGCACCTTAGGGTACTTTTGATTGATAACCTAGACTGGGTTGAGATGCTTAGGTCTATACCTTGATTCAAGATGATTTAAGTCAGTGCATCTGCAGTAATTGGGGCACTAAACACCAATTAAACAGTAATCAGGTTAAGTGTCAAGCTTAGAAAATCTAACTTGATCAGAACACTTAACTTGACTAACCCTAGCGAAATCTACTATTTATAGCAGCTAGTAAGTAGCTAACTGGGTTAGACAGGACCCGAAAGAGAAAATATAAGTTGATTTGGTCCAGTTTATACTTAGAATTGGTTCAGTACAGCACCTTACTTTTATTACTCATTTTTTGCTATATTTTTTTGATATATGGCAAAGGGGGAGAGATTGGAAAGGAGAGAAAAGAATGTTTTTTTCAAATTAAATTTCTTTTCAAAACTTTTATTTTTTTTAATTAAATTTCTTTTCAAAACTTATATCTCCTTTTTCAAAAAGGAGAGTACTCTATGTACTTATGTTCTTTTCTGGTTGAAAATTCTTCTAACTACTTAAATTCTGGTTAACCCAAAAAAATTTTCGAAATTATTTTAAGTACTTAACTCAAAATTGGTTTCGAAATTATTTTAAGTACTTAACTCAAAATTGTATTCGAAATTATTCTAAGTATTTAACTTAAAATTGTTTTCAAAAATTTTAAAGTACTTACTCTAAAATCTTCTGGTAAAAAATTTTCTAAGTGTTAACTTCAAAATTCTCCTGAAAATTTTCTATGTGCTAAAGCTAAATGTGGTGAAAATTTTGTACATGCTAAACCTAAATGTGGTGAAAATTTTCTAAGTGCTAAAGCTAAATGTGTTGAAAAATTTTCTAAGTGCCCATCTAAAAATATTTTGGAAAATTTTTGTTCTAACTCAAAAATCCCTTCTTGAAAATTTTCTATGTGCTAAAGCTAAATGTGGTGAAAATTTTCTAAGTGCTAAAGCTAAATGTGTTGAAAAATTTTCTAAGTGCCCAACTCAAAATATTTTGGAAAATTTTTGTTTTAACTCAATAATCCCTTCTTGAAAATTTTCTAAGTGCTAAAGCTAAATGTGCTGAAAGTTTTCTATGTGCTAAAGCTAAATGTGCTGAAAGTTTTCTATGTGCTAAAGCTAAATGTGCTGAAAAATTTTATAAGTGCCCAACTCAAAATATTTTGGAAAATTTTTGTTCTATCTCAATATCCTTCTTAAAAATTTTCTAAGTATTGAAAACCTGAAAAACTTTTTCAATTTTAGAACAAAGACTTAGAAACTTTTTCAAAAACCCCACGAATTTTTGAAAAACTCAGGGGGAGATTTCTTCCAGGGGGAGGAAATTAAAACTGGTACTTTACCTATTTTTATTTAACTTAACTTTTTGAACCGGGTTGTCATAAATCAAAAAGGAGAAGATTGTTGGTGCAGGCAGCACCTAAGTCAACCCTGGGTTTTGATAATAGCAAAGGGTTCAGAAGTTAAGATGTTATTGTTGTCTAACTTATTCATTGAGTGTGCAGGAAGAAGTCCTAGGTGCACTAGGCAAGAAGTCCTAGCAAAGGACTGGGCAAAGAAGTTCTGGTCAAGGACTGGGCAAGAAGACCTGACCTGAAGTTGGGCACGAAGACCTGGTCAGGTGGATTGGGCTAAAGTCCAATCGGAGGAGCTGGTTGGCAAAACGTAAACTCTCCTAAGAGGAGTAGGTGAGGACACATTCCCCGTCGAGGGAACAGTAGGCATCGGTTCGACCTAGGGTTCCATTTGGGAGACTCGAAGTCAGAACCAAGACAGCTACGACTGTAAATATTGACTAATACTCTTACTTTGTTTGTTTTCGAACTAACCTTGGTTGCAGGGACCGAAGGAGTGTGTTTCTGCAGCTCAGAACACCCCAAAGGAAAGGGGTAGGCAACTGGGCTAGGCGCCTGGGAGGTCCCGAGCGCCCAAGGTCAAGACCAAAACAGCAATGAAGCAAGACTGCTTCGAAACCACAGTAAGCTAGGCGCCCTGGAGGTCCCAGGCGCCCAATGTCAAAGCCAAACAAACCATCGAAGCAAATCTGCCACGAAGCCACTGGACCAGGTCAACCTAGGCGCCCGAGATGTCCCGGGCGCCCCAGCCAGACCAGGGGCCGAATCAAGGGGATAAGCACTGACCGAGCTACGGATGGAGGTTCTCGCAGCTAAAGGCACGTGTCAGGCGCCCCCAGCAAATCCGGCGCCCCCAGGAGCACTATAAAAGGGTGCTCGACCCCAAGGCTTCAACATCACTGCTTTCTAATGCTCCAAATCTTTTCGTTCGTGCGCTACGCCCCGACAAACTCTGACTTCGAGATCCTAGCGCCGACGATGACCCTCTGCTCTGAAATATGATCCACATCGGGCGTCAGTAACGAAAATTGTAGTAATTTCAGTTTCCAGATATAATATTATACTTATCTTGTAAATCTCTTTGCGCGATTATAGTATTGCCCAAAGTAAATGGTCAAGGACCGTGGGCCTTGGTGTAGGAGCCAACCGTGACTCCGAACGAAGTAAAAATCTACTTGTGTTCCTGTGTGATTGATTTATTTCCGCTGCGTATTTACTCTTTCCTTAATCCGAAAAATTTTAACGATATTCACCCCCCCCCCTCTATTGTTTATCTCGATCCAACATATGGCTGTTATTCATTCATATTAATCATATTATTATGTTCCTGGACTAACCCTGGATGCAGGTTAAAAGGAGTAGGCTGCTGCGATCCCTGCCGCCTGAAAGGGTTCAGGCGCCCGAGAACCCAAGTGCCTGAATGGTATCAAACACCCTAAAAGGGGTTCTTCCAACAGTTGCGCCACGTCAGCTCCAAATCACCCGTGAGCTACATGTTAGTAATATGAGAGAAGTGTCCTAAGGCAATCGCCTTAAGATTGTAAACATTTATTCTAATAAATGATAATTCACTATTTGAGTATACATGTTTGTGTATTTGATTGAGATCTTAAACTCATCTACTGAATGTCCGCAATACAATTCACAGCATAAGAGAATTTGTGATGGGATCACAACTAGTGATTATCTCTAAATGTGCAATTGTGAAGTATTGAAATTATCCCTAGTCGATGAATTGATAAAAACGGACACTATCAATTCTGTTGAGACTAGCATGGGTTATTCTCTAATCAACTGATTCTCACTGGCTGGTGACATTGGGATGTCCAGAGATAAACATGGATGCTAGTTAAGGGAACTAGTTCATTGAAGTGACTAGCTGTAAGACTTCATATGGGAATCTACATGTAGATATGTCAATGAAGTTCTTACTGCAGCTTCAGTGCGATGTTCCTTTGACTTGCGGTGTTCAAGTCATCTTGGTCATGGAGACTTATACATTAACATCTTAAGCAAGCATCTCCAAGGAGGTGTGGACCCAGGATGATTGGGTATAAGCCGAAGTGCCCGAAGATGTTTGAACAGCCTACAAAGGATTCACCACTCCTTGCGAGGAGATGTATACCCAGGCCTATCGTCGGATTGTTACTCAAAACCTCTGGCCAGAGTATATCATGTTTAGAGTGCGAGTCTCTTAAATACATGAGAGTAATTAGAAATCCAAAGGACGAGAAAGACACTACTTGGGCTAGGTGTGACGTAGTCAGTCTAGTGGGGACTGACACAAACAGACCATGTCCTGAACCAAGTGGGTATAAGGTGGTGAAGGGAATGGGGCACGATTCATTAGAGCTGCTGAAGGGTTTCAGAATTACTTCTGAGGTCAAACTGTTGATCTTTCGATTAATTGGGGGTCATGATGTACTACTAGGTGTCACTCATGATCGTTCTATAATTAGTTGATTATAGACGGCCAACATAAATCGAAAGCCTATTTAGTCACACGCACTACGAGTAATCCGAGGGATTTAAAACGAGTTGAAAATTAGATTTTCTGATCAAGAGAAATAAGTCGAATCTGAGTTATTCAGAGGCGCAACGGAAACTTAAAATGGCTAAGTCTTTTGAAGGCTTAATGGGCGAATTAAATGAGTTTAATTCGCGATGGAATCGGCTTGGTTTGGCCGGCCAAAGAGGGTGTCCACCCTCTTGGTTTGGTCGGCCATTAAAAGGGGAATAAACCAATTTAATTGGTTTAATTAATAAAATAAATCTAGCGCGATTTGTTTTATAAATTATGGATAAATAAATTTGTATAAAGAAATTTATATAAATAAATTTATAGAAATTTATTTCTTTTTGGGAAATTAAAATAATCCGTGGAGTGGTTTATTTTAATTTTATAAAATCAATTATGAATTGATTTTTCCATTAAAAGAAAATTTATAAGTTTCTTATAAAATTTATTCCATAATTAAAGAAGAGAATAATTTGTTTTATTATAAAGTTAGTTATAATAAAACTAGGCATAATGGAATTATTCATAGGAAAATTTATAAGATAAATTTCTTATGAAAATTAATTCCGTTAATTCCGTTAAAGGGGAGACTTAGCAAGGGAGAGGTTACTATATAAAGGAACCAAAGGCTAGCCTTCAATTCCAATCAATTAAGTTGATTAAGAGTTAATCCTCTCCCTCTCTCTCTCTTATTCTCTTCCTCCCTTTTCCCCTTCTCAACCCTAGGGTCGGCGCCCCTTGAGGCAACTAGGGCCGGCACCCCTTCATCCACCTAGGGCCGGTGCACTTCTTCCCTTAGGGTTGGTTGCCGTGAGCTATCAAGGAGAAGGAGAAGCCAAGACAAGAAGAAGAAGACGCGGATCACAACTCCTCTCTTCCCGGAATTTAGATTCCGTTTCTTGTTGGTGAGTTTCCATTCTTTTCTCTTGTTCTTCTAGTTGTGCCTTTAGAGAATCTAGTAGTTCTCGTCGGCACAAAACTCGTGACTTTGCGAAGTCATCCCGAAGAGAACTCGGCGTGGACGCGAATAGAGGCGAAGCTTCCAAGGGACGCTACGGTTGGATCTCGTCCCTTACTTCGAGTTACGCGAGGTACTTAGTAAATTAGTTTACTTTTCCGCAAAGTTTTAATTTATGATTATGTCCACACACCATAAGGTTGCATGCTAGATACGTGGTTAAAATAATTTAGGAAATTATTTTATGCTAATTCTTCCGTTGCACGTAAAAATTTAAAATTTTACGAACCCGTATCCTTGTCGACATGCACCCGGTCCCAAACAGTGGTATCAGAGCCGGTTAGTGTTCGACATAATCATATAATTGTTTTGTGGAACATTTTGTCATGATCTCAATTTTGGAAAAATTTTCAATTATGGAAACTTTCCAATTATAATAAATTTTAGATTTAGGAATTTCAAAGTTTGGAAATCCTCATGAAATTTCGCAAACTTTTGAAATTTTCTAGTTTCTGAAATTTTATAATAATTGTGAAAACTTCCCATCTTTGGAAACTTTCCAATTTTGGAAATTTTTCTAATTTTAGAAATTTTCCAATTTTGGAAATATGTAAGTTTTCTTTGTACCAGAAACTTACAACCATTCTGAAAATCTGTTATGAAACCTCGCAATTTTGGGCACTTTCTTTTGAGAAAGTCTAGACAAATTTATGGATAATTAGTTGACAATTTCAAATTCGAATTGGCTTTAAATTATTAACAAAATTCTTTATTTTAGATTGAGCCTCGGGGAGCCGTCCAATTTAAAGTTAGTTGTTGTAATTTAATTTCCCAATTTTGAATGAAATTGTCATGTTTGATTTGGTTGCGTTTCCGAAACGGACCAAATTGGATTTACGACAAATTACTTTTCTTTGGGTATCTGAGCCTCGGGGAGCCACCCTTAGAAAACGATTTGTTGTAATTAATTAAATCCATGAATAAAACATGATTTAAGAGGTGATGCTCTTACATGTTGTTGTCTCCAAAATTAATTAGGAAAATGGTTTCCTATAGAGTTTTCTTAATTGAGATTTTCATGAAAATAATATGTCGTTGAATTAAGGGAATTGCCTCTTAATTTAATAAGATTTGATTTAGAGAAATCAAAGTCTTAAACATATTATTTCCGAAATTGATTATGACAATTTAGGAAATTATTTCCCAAAAACTCAATTTGTATCTATGGAGATGTTCTTATCTATGGTTGGATATCAACCTATTTGGAGATGTTCCTACGATCTCCCGAATTGATAAAAAGGGTTATTCAATTTGAAAAATAAATAGGATTTTATTTATGTATGTTGATACATTCTTTAATCATTCTTCTCACATAAACTCAATTTGTATTTCTAGGATAATCACTCGATCATGTCTTCTCTAAACTTGCGTTCCATTTTGGACACCAATAAACTGACTGGGCCGAACTTCATGGACTGGCTTCGAAACCTGAGGATAGTCCTCAAGGCGGAAAAGCTTGCTTATGTCATTGAAAATCAACTTCCCGACCATCCTCCAGAAAATGCAACTCCGGACCAATTGTTGGCCCATTAGAAACATGTGACCGATTCTGAACTTGCAAGTTGCATTATGCTAGCCTCTATGGTACCTGAGCTACAAAAGCAGCATGAGCATATGGATGCTTATACCATCATCTTCCATCTTCATGAGTTATTTGAAGAGCAAGCGAGATCCGAAAGGTTCGAAGTCTCCAGACTCCTCTTCACCACTAAGATGCAGGAAGGCACTTCTGCCTCGCAGTTTGTGTTAAAGATGTTGGGGTACATTGAGCGACTGAGCGCACTCGGTTTTGCTATGGATCATGAACTAAGTATTGACTTAATTCTGAGTTGTTTGCCCAAAAGTTATTCACAATTTGTGATGAACTATCGGATGAACAAACTGGAGACCACCATTCCTGAGTTGCTCAACCTGCTGAAGACTGTGGAGCCTTCTGTAAAGCCGGATCAAAAGGCAGTACTGTTAGTTGGTTCCTCGAAGAAAGGTTCTAAGATGAAGGCCAAAGAACAGAACAAGGGGAAGAAGAAAAAGGCAAAGAAGACTGAAAAGAAACCAAAAGGAACCTGTCATCATTGTGGCAAGGAGGGTCACTGGCGAAGAAACTGCAAGGTTTATCTTGAGTCCTTGAAGAAGAAGGCATCCGATGCCCCATCCTCTTCAGGTATCTTCGTTATTGAATGTCACTCTATTTCCTCAGATACCTGGGTACTTGATACTGGGTGTAGCTCACATATATGTAATGACATACAGGGGCTAAGGAATAGAAGAAGACTCGTCAAGGGAGAAGCGAATTTGCGGGTTGGAAATGGAGCAAGGATTGCTGCTGTTGCCATCGGAACATATTTGCTAAAGCTCCCAACTGGACGTGTCTTAGAATTGGATAATTGTTATTTCGTTCCTTCGTTAATAAAGAACATTGTATCTATTTCATGTTTGAATGAAAAAGGTTATCATTTAACTTTTAGTAACAATTGTTGTTACATAACTTTAAATGGCGTTCTTTATGAGAATGGAACTTTGTGCAATGGCATCTACACGTTAGATTTATCCAGTGACGTTTTCAATATCGAAGTTAGCAACAAACGTGCTCGAATAGATAATCGAATAGACTCCTACACGTGGCACTGTCGTCTTGGCCATATAAGTAAGAAACGCATGACCAAATTACACCGATGTGGAATTTTGGAATCATTTGAACCCGGTTCATTTGATACATGCGAATCATGCTTAAGAGGCAAGATGACCAAATTACCCTTTTCCAGAAAAGGTAATCCAGTGGGAGAATTGCTTGGTCTAATACATACCGATGTATGTGGACCAATGTCAACTCTTGCACAAGGAGGCTATAGCTACTTCATCACCTTTATCGATGATCACTCACGATTTGGGTATGTGTTCTTGATGAAACACAAATCTGAAGCCTTTGAGAAATTCAAAGAGTTCAGAAATGAAGTAGAGAAACAGCTTGGCAAAAGTATTAAGATACTTCGATCCGATCGGGGTGGTGAATACTTAAGTCAAGAGTTTCAAGATTATCTTAGGGACAATGGGATATTGTCTCAATGGACTCCGCCGTATACACCACAGCATAATGGTGTATCTGAGAGGCGTAACCGAACCTTGATGGACATGGTTAGATCCATGATGAACCATGCAACTCTTCCAAAGTCCTTTTGGGGCTATGCACTTAAGACAGCTGTTTACTTGCTAAACAGAGTCTCGACCAAGGTAGTCTCTACTACTCCATATGAGATATGGAATAGTAAGAAACCTCACTTAACTCACCTTAAGATATGGGGTTGTCCTGCTTATGTGAAGCGGATTGTATCAGACAAATTGGATGCTAAGTCTGATAAATGCCTATTTATTGGATACCCTAAGGAAACGAAGGGTTACCAATTCTATCATCCCTTGGAGCAAAAGGTGTTTGTTTCAAGGCATGCTGTATTTCTGGAAAAAGAATTTCTTTTACAAGAAAACAGTGGGAGTGGCATTGAACTTGATGAAGTTCAAGAAACTCCAATAGACATTACAGAGACACCTAGTCTAGGCCCACAACCGATAATTCATAGTGATGAGCTATCAGTTGAACCTAAAACAACACCACCTCTTCGTAGGTCTGATAGGGCACGCAATATTCCAGAGAGATACGGATTTCTCGTATGTGAATCGAACGACGTGTTACTCATAAGCGATGATGAACCTATCAGTTATGAAGATGTCCTGAAAAGTTCAGAAAAGGACAAATGACTTGAGGCCATAAAGTCGGAAATGGATTCCATGTACGAAAATCAAGTATGGGACTTGGTTAACCCACCTGAAGGGATTAAGCCCATAGGGTGCAAGTGGGTTTTCAAGAAGAAAACCGACATGGAAGGTAATGTAGTTACCTTTAAGGCTAGATTAGTGGCAAAAGGATATCGTCAAAAACAAGGAATTGATTATGACGAAACCTATTCGCCAGTAGCTATGCTTAAATCCATTCGGATGCTCCTAGCCATAGCAGCTCATTATGATTATGAGATATGGCAAATGGATGTGAAAACAGCTTTCCTTAATGGAAACCTGCTTGAGGATATATACATGATACAACCTGAAGGTTTCACATCGGTTGATAAAACCAAGGTATGCAAGCTTCGACGATCCATATATGGACTGAAGCAAGCATCTAGGAGCTGGAACATCCGTTTTGATGAGACAATCAAAAAGTTTGATTTCTCACAAAATCCTGACGAACCTTGTGTGTACAAGAAGGTTAGTGGGAGTGCAGTCGTATTCCTAGTATTATATGTCGATGACATATTACTTATAGGAAACGATATATCAGTCTTACAGACAGTTAAAATTTGGTTGTCCAAAATTTTCTCCATGAAAGACCTGGGAGAAGCAACCTATATCCTTGGGATTAGAATCTATAGAGATAGATCAAAACGGTTGCTTGGTCTTTCGCAGTCTACATATATAGACCGAGTGCTAAAAAGGTTTAGCATGTCGGAATCCAAGAAAGGTTACCTTCCCATCAGGCATGGGATCAACCTTTCAAAGTCTATGTGTCCGCGCACAGAAGACGAGAGGATTTGCATGAATAAGATACCTTATGCATCCGCGATAGGATCTATCATGTATGCTATGTTATGTACTAGGCCCGATGTATCATATGCTCTGAGTGTCACGAGCAGATACCAATCTGATCCAGGGATGGATCATTGGGCGGCTGTAAAGATAATCCTTAAGTACTTAAGAAGAACTAAGGATGTGTTCCTAATATATGGAGAAGGAGATATGGTAATACGTGGGTATACAGATGCCAGTTTCCAGACAGATAAGGATGACTCCAAATCGCAGTCTGGATACGTATTTACTTTAAATGGAGGCGCAGTAAGTTGGAAAAGTTCCAAACAAGACACCGTAGCGGATTCTACCATGGAAGCGGAATATATCGCAGCTTCGGAAGCAGCAAAGGAAGCAGTTTGGATCAAAAAGTTTATCTCAGAACTTGGTGTGGTTCCAACCATTGATGAAGCAGTGCCGGTTTACTGCGACAACAATGGAGCTATTGCACAAGCGAAGGAACCAAGGTCTCATCAGCGATCCAAACACGTGCTTCGACGCTATCATCTGATCAGAGAGATTATAAGTAAGAATGACATACAAATTGAGAGAGTTCCCACTGAAAGGAATATAGCGGATCCTTTAACTAAGGCCTTGCCTCAAAGTAAGTTTGAGGGTCATGTTAGAGCCTGTGGTATTGGATACCGTAGCGATTGACATTAGGCCAAGTGGGAGTTTGTTAGTAATATGAGAGAAGTGTCCTAAGGCAATCGCCTTATGATTGTAAACATTTATTCTAATAAATGATAATTCACTATTTGAGTATACATGTTTGTGTATTTGATTGAGATCTTAAACTTATCTACTGAATGTCCGCAATACAATTCACAGCATAAGAGAATTTGTGATGGGATCACAACTAGTGATTATCTCTAAATGTGCAATTGTGAAGTATTGAAATTATCCCTAGTCGATAAATTGATAAAAACGGACACTATCAATTCTGTTGAGACTAGCATGGGTTATTCTCTAATCAGCTGATTCTCACTGGCCGGTGACATTGGGATGTCCAGAGATAAACATGGATGCTAGTTAAGGGAACTAGTTCATTGGAGTGACTAGCTGTAAGACTTCATATGGGAATCTACATGTAGATATGTCAATGAAGTTCTTACTGCAGCTTAAGTGCGATGTTCCTTTGACTTACGGTGTTCAAGTCATCTTGGTCATGGAGACTTATACTTTAACATCTTAAGCAAGCATCTCCAAGGAGGTGTGGACCCAGGATGATTGGGTATAAGCCGAAGTGTCCGAAGATGTTTGAACAGCCTACAAAGGATTCACCACTCCTTGCGAGGAGATGTATACCCAGGCCTATCGTCGGATTGTTACTCAAAACCTCTGACCAGAGTATATCATGTTTAGAGTGCGAGTCTCTTAAATACATGAGAGTAATTAGAAATCCAAAGGACGAGAAAGACACTACTTGGGCTAGGTGTGACGTAGTCAGTCTAGTGGGGACTGACACAAACAGACCATGTCCTGAACCAAGTGGGTATAAGGTGGTGAAGGGAATGGGGCACGATTCATTAGAGCTGCTGAAGGGTTTCAGAATTACTTCTGAGGTCAAACCGTTGATCTTTCGATTAATTGGGGGTCATGATGTACTACTAGGTGTCACTCATGATCGTTCTATAATTAGTTGATTATAGACGGCCAACATAAATCGAAAGCCTATTTAGTCACACGCACTACGAGTAATCCGAGGGATTTAAAACGAGTTGAAAATTGGATTTTTCGATCAAGAGAAATAAGTCGAATCTGAGTTAATCAGAGGCGCAACGGAAACTTAAAATGGCTAAGTCTTTTGAAGGCTTAATGGGCGAATTAAATGAGTTTAATTCGCGATGGAATCGGCTTGGTTTGGCCGGCCAAAGAGGGTGTCCACCCTCTTGGTTTGGCTGGCCATTAAAAGGGGAATAAACCAATTTAATTGGTTTAATTAATAAAATAAATCTAGCGCGATTTGTTTTATAAATTATGGATAAATAAATTTGTATAAAGAAATTTATATAAATAAATTTATAGAAATTTATTTCTTTTTGGAAATTAAAATAATCCGTGGAGTGGTTTATTTTAATTTTATAAAATCAATTATGAATTGATTTTTCCATTAAAAGAAAATTTATAAGTTTCTTATAAAATTTATTCCATAATTAAAGAAGAGAATAATTTGTTTTATTATAAAGTTAGTTATAATAAAACTAGGCATAACGGAATTATTCATAGGAAAATTTATAAGATAAATTTCTTATGAAAATTAACTCCGTTAAAGAGGAGACTTAGCAAGGGAGAGGTTACTATATAAAGGAACCAAAGGCTAGCCTTCAATTCCAATCAATTAAGTTGATTAAGAGTTAATCCTCTCCCTCTCTCTCTCTTATTCTCTTCCTCCCTTTTCCCCTTCTCAACCCAGGGCCGGCGCCCCTTGAGGCAACTAGGGCCGGCGCCCCTTCATCCACCTAGGGTCGGCGCACTTCTTCCCTTAGGGTTGGTTGCCGTGAGCTATCAAGGAGAAGGAGAAGCCAAGACAAGAAGAAGAAGACGCGGATCACAACTCCTCTCTTCCCGGAATTTAGATTCCGTTTCTTGTTGGTGAGTTTCCATTCTTTTCTCTTGTTCTTCTAGTTGTGTCTTTAGAGAATCTAGTAGTTCTTGTCGGTACAAAACTCGTGACTTTGCGAAGTCATCCCGAAGAGAACTCGGCGTGGACGCGAATAGAGGCGAAGCTTCCAAGGGACGCTACGGTTGGATCTCGTCCCTTACTTCGAGTTACGCGAGGTACTTAGTAAATTAGTTTACTTTTCCGCTAAGTTTTAATTTATGATTATGTCCACACACCATAAGGTTGCATGCTAGATACGTGGTTAAAATAATTTAGGAAATTATTTTATGCTAATTCTTCCGCTGTACGTAAAAATTTAAAATTTTACGAACCCGTATCCTTGTCGACATGCACCCGATCCCAACACTACCAAGTGCCTCAGTAGTCCTAGGGGCCGAAGAATGGAAATAAATGTTGGTCGAGTCTGCGGATAAGGACGCAGCTGATCCAGGTGATGTGGAAGTCACCCCTCAAGCTATCAGGCGCCCAAGAAGCAGTATAAATGGGGATTCACCCCTTTGCTTCCAATATCAATTCAAGCTCGAATTCTCTGTGCTCACAAGGTTCAAGATCGACATCACGCCGTCTCCACAACGAAGTTCTATTTATTAAAGTGTCGTCGGTATAAATTCTTTACTTCTGTACTTAATTATTGTACATCATTTTCGAAATATAGAATTGCTAAATGAAAATGGTCAAAGAACTGTGTGCCTTGGAGTAAAAGCTATTATAGGCTTTGATCCAAGTAAAAAAGAAAAGGTATTAGCCGTGTTTTACTTATTTCCACTGCGTCTTAATTAAGAATCACTGAAAAATTTACGTTATTAATATTCACCCCCTCTATCGATTACAACGATCCCACTTGTACTCGGCGTGAGTCCACTAATGGTCTCCTTTCCGAAATTTTTGGAGGTGGAGAAAACCCATCTTACAATTCAATAATTCAATCAAATTATAAAATGAGAATGTACAACTTATAATAAACCAAACCAAAAGTGAAGGTCTTAGCCAACTTTAGAAGTCCGAAGCACAACGAACTTCCTTCTGGAGCCTCCTTGGTCACAGAACTTCATTATAGAGCTTTTTACTCACAGTTAGAGAGTAATAGGATGATGAAAGTGATGTTCTGTAACCACGGATCGAACCCCTTTATATATGGGTCACTGGGGTGCCCGTGTGTCCATAGGTGTAACGCCCCAAAATTTCCATTTTCAGTTCATAAAGTCCTTGAAAGTAGTTAGAAATGGTTTAGAAATATTCTAGATATTGTTAGGGATTTTTAGAATATTTTTATGGAATTTTCCGAGTCCGTTTAGTATTTTTAAAAAGAAAAAAAAAAAAAAGAAAATAGAAAAACCACTTAAAGGGCAGCCGGAGTTCGAACCCGCGACCACCACGAGACCAAGGAGCGCGCGACCAGCTGGGCTAGGGTATCAAGCACAGAAAAGGAAGGAGAGACCTATATTTAAGGTGTAGTTAGGTTAATCCGCCCCATAAGTATAAATAGGTAATTAAAGAGAGAAGTTTTATTTTCTCTCAAACCCTCTCCCTCTCCCAAGTTGCGCCGACCCCTCTCCCTCTCCTCTCTTGTGCGCATGCCACACCAAGCCTAGAGGGCCGGCCAAGGCTTTCTCCAAGAGATATTCCTATATTCGGGATCCCCGCGACGAGAGGAACGCGTAGGCGCGAAGAATTCTCCGAGATCTCAAGTTTCTCCCGAGCTCTAGACGTTAATCTTGGTTGTAAGTCCAAGATATCAATGTAAGTACTGCTCACCTGCAGTAAGAGGCGGTTTTTCCGCGAGAATTTCCTTTAAAAGTTTTTAAAAGAGATATTTCCTTTTTGTTTAGTTTTTGCATGTATCTTAGTTCTTATATGCTTGTATATGTTTGATAAGACCCTATATGAGATTAGGGACCAAGAAAAGCTATGAGAAAAGAAAAGAGAAGATAAAGATAAGAAAAGAAAAGGCCAAGGCCTTAAGAAATCCCCAAAAGTCAAGACTTAGGGATTTTAGCACGCAAGGTGCTCCAGAAAATGCCAAGGCATTTACAGATAAGAAAGAAAAGAAAGAAAAGCTATTTTATTTTCTAAGGCCAGTACCCGGCGTCCAAGGGCGTCGTTAAAGAAATCCAGGTGTCCAATTCCAAGGTCTTGGCCCTGGTAGACCAAGGTCTGCTCTATTAGGATTGGTGGCTCGCTACCCCAACCTTTTAGGGAACGCGCATGAGATGGTACTTACGTCTTCAGTGGATCCAAGTGATTATTATTTTCAAGTATATGCTTTAGCAAAGTTTCTAAAGTTTAAGAAAGTTTTCAAAAGTTAAAGAATAGCTAAAGTTTCAAGTTGAGCCAAGAAAAGTAAATTGAGATTTATTATTGCTTGAGTATGCATGTTTTGAGTTATACATGTTCTTAGTTTTCTTTCAAGCATATTAGTATCTCATATGATTTTCATATTGTTCTAGAAGCATGTTTGCACATTTCGAGATTTTGTGAGCTAGATAGTACTTACTAAGCTTTTTGCTTACTAGTTGCATTTCCTCTTATTGCAGATAAAGGTAAAGGCAAGCAATTCTGAAGGAAGACGACGAGGCGGTGCTGAGTAGAGTGTGTGTGGTGGCTGATTTTGGAGAGATCTTCGAGACAAGACAATTTAACTATTCACACTACAATGTTATAGCTTATTCAGATTTTAAGTTCTTGTTTTATGGAGTTAGCGAACATTTAAGTTTTGGATAGTTTTACATGCTCAATTGCTTAGAGTAAAGATTCCATGTCATTTCATTTAGCTTATATATTCTTATGTTTGCATTGGATGAGTAGAAATGTGAGTAGATGGAGATATTGATACTTTGTTAGAGAATAGACGCTGTGCCAAGATAGTATCAAATTCTCTTTGAATTAAGTTTTTATTGCTTAAATATGTCTAGAGAAGTTGCATTCATATTCCATAATGCTTTAGCAATGTTATAGAATCTTGCATGATGGGTTTAAATGGTTAGAAGTAAAGTTTGGTACAAACTCTAGACTAAAGTTTTATATAGTTTTTCATAACTTGTTAAATCTCGCAAAAGACCTAAATTCAAGTTTATGGATTCGTTTTGATTGGCTAAACTCATTTGGAAACTGTCATAGAGTGTAGAAATGGTGTCATGATTCCATATGGCTCGAAATTACAGGTTTGGTGGAGCTTTGAAGCAAAGGCCGAAACCTGAAATTCTGATTTCAGGCGTATCAGTCGACTGATACAGTATCAGTCGACTGATACCCGAATGTAGTGTTGGGCGAGGCCAGCTTCAAAGTGTACCATTCGCGAGCTTTTGAGAAAGGAAGTGTGATATGTTATCATGCATGATTACTTAAGTTAGAATATCATTGTTAGATGAATTCAAAAGTTTAAAAAAAAAAGATTTCCGCAATTTTTAGTCGTGTATAAAAGTTGAGAAGTAGAGAAAGTAACGATCCGTCTAAGGTAGGAGAAGGCGGGTCGCTACAGTTGGTATCAGAGCAGTTCCCATTCTCCAGCATCACACACACATCAGCATCAACCTTGCCGTCTTCAAGTAAGAAAGCTTTAAGTTTCAGTTTTTTTTTCTATTGCTCCTTTATTTAATTGCAGTATAGAGAAATGCTTAAGTACTACTCACATGTGCATAGAGCAAGGAAGCATGTTTAATCCCTTAGTATCACGGAATCATGTTTAATCCCTAGAATGGTCATTAGGATACTAAGTAAGAAGATAAGTTTATACCTAGAGATGTAGTAGTGATTTCTTGTTCCCTTATGCATTATTAGATGGCAAGAAGAGGCCGAGCTCCTAATGCAAAACAGAACTCCAGTTCAAGATAACATGAGCCTGGCACAGAACAGCCAAACCTGATGGCAGTCATTGCTCAAATGCAAGCTCAGATTACAGAACAACAGAAGACCATCGCCACACTGATGGCGAATCAGCACCCAGTGCCCCCTACACCACCCACAGCAGGAGTGGGAACTCCAGTGGTGGCTGAAGTTCCACCAGTCACACAGGAGACCCCTGCCGTGAACCGAAGACAAGAAGCATACCTCGTCCAGTGGCAGAGGCTGAAACCCGAAAGCTTCTCAGGCACGACTGAGCCCTGGGATGCCCAGGCTTGGTTCAAGACTTTAGAGAGCACGATGGAGCTTCTTGACTGGCCAGAGGTCGAGAAGGTCAAATGTGCCTCCTTCTGCCTAACTGGAGATGCTCGTATGTGGTGGGAGCGAGTCAAGAGTAAGAAGATAGTCAACCAGATGAGCTGGGCAGATTTTGAGCACGAGTTCTATGAGGAATTTTTCCACATGAAGGTTACCAACAAGCACTTCGAGGACTTCATGGAGTTCAGACAGGGTAGCCTACCAGTGGGAGAAGCAGTCGCAAAGTTCAACAGACTAGCTCGCCTCTGCCCAGAGCTAGTCAGCACAGAGAAGGAGCGAGTCAGACTGATGCTCCGCATGCTGAACCCTGAGATAGCACTCAACGTGAACAGCGGGATGCACCGACCCCAGACCAGCGAGGAGTTGGTCAGTAGTGCTCTAATCTCAGAGCACTACCTGAATAGCATCAAGGCACAGCAAGCACAGCAGAAGCCAGTCCTGATTGAGAACAAGACAATAGGAGGCCAGAAGCCTCAGCCAAATAGCCAGAACTGGAAGAACAAGAACCACAAAAGGAAGCAGTGGCCTGGCAGCCAGAAAGGAAAACCAGAGAATAAGCAAGCTAGGTATCCACCTTGTCCTAAGTGTGGGAGGAACCATCCAGGAGCATGCCTTTTGGGTGTAACTGGATGCTATTCATGTGGACAAGAGGGACACAGATCCAAAGACTGCCCAAACAAGTTCAAGGTACTTCCTCAGCAGTCCGTACAGTATGGAGGCCAGCCTCAGTTACATTACATGCCTACTATACTGGAGGGACCTCAGATCAGTCAGGAGGGTTGGAAGCAGCACCAGTTCCAACCAATGCCAGAGTCTTTTCCCTCACGAAGGAAGAAGCTGCCAGCGCCTCCACGGTCGTAACAGGTCAAATAGTTATTTTTCAGCATTTAGCTACTACACTGTTTGACACTGGGGCGACCCATTCTTTCGTATCAGTACCTTTTGCTAGTAAGTTACAGGTGCCTACAGAGAGTTGGGAGTCCAGATTCCTGACAACTCTCCCTTCAGGGGAAATCATGGAGTCCACCCAGAGGCTCCGGGCTGTGCCAATCAAGATTTCAGACCGAGAGCTATATGTCGATCTGATAGTCCTTGCGATGCAGGACTTCGACATCATACTGGGCATGGATTTCCTCAGTAAGTACAGCGCTTCAGTGGACTGCCGTAGAAGGAAGGTGGTTTTCAGCCCAGAAGGAGAACCACCATTCGAGTTTCAAGGAGCCCCAAGGAGGAAGACTCAGAAATTTCTCTCAGCCTTGGCAGCCCACCAGATGCTAGAGCAAGGGTGTGCTGGTTTTCTTGCACACATAGTGGAATCAGAAGCAAAGGAAGAACTCAAGCAGGAGGATGTACGGGTAGTCTGCGAATATCCAGAAGTGTTCCCAGAAGAATTACCTGGACTACCTCCCAACGAGAAGTGGAATTCGAGATCGAGCTAGTGCCCGGTACCGGTCCGGTCTCGAAGGCCCCATATCGTATGTCTCCAGCAGAGTTGAAGGAATTACAAGAGCAACTCCAGGAGCTACTAGACAAGGGCTTCATTCGCCCGAGTCATTCACCCTGGGGAGCTCCTGTACTTTTCGTCAAGAAGAAGGATGGGTCTATGCGTCTGTGCATAGACTACAGAGCTCTGAACAAGGTGACCATCAAGAACAAGTACCCCCTTCCTAGAATAGATGATTTATTTGATCAACTCAAAGGGGCTACAGTGTTCTCGAAGATAGACCTGCGTTCTGGGTATCATCAGCTAAAGGTTAAAGAAAGTGACATCCCCAGGACGGCCTTCAGGACAAGATACGGCCACTACGAATTTGTAGTAATGCCTTTTGGAGTAACCAATGCTCCAGCAGTCTTCATGGAGCTGATGAACCACATCTTCAGGGAGTATCTCGATAAATTCGTCATTGTATTTATTGATGATATTCTCATATACTCACAGACTCCAGAGGACCATGCTACACACTTGAGGATAGTGCTGCAGATCCTTCAGCAGGAGAAGCTCTATGCAAAATTCTCAAAGTGTGAGTTTTGGCTAGATCAGGTGACCTTCCTAGGTCACATTGTATCCAAAGAAGGCATTCAAGTTGATCCAGCCAAGATAGAAGCAGTCAGCAACTGGTGTAGACCCAAGAATGCCAGTGAGATCAGAAGCTTCTTAGGCCTGGCAGGATATTACAGAAAATTTGTGGAGACTTTTCCAGGATAGCCTCTCCACTCACAGCCTGACCAGAAAGAACAGAAGTTTGAATGGTCAGATAAATGCGAGCACAGTTTTCTAGAGCTGAAGAAGAGACTGACCAGTGCTCCCATCCTGACTGTTCCAGAGAGTGACAAGGCCTTTGACATCTACAGTGATGCATCCAAGATGGGCCTTGGAGCTGTCCTCATGCAAGATGGTAAAGTAATAGCATATGCCTCCAGACAGCTCAAGGACTATGAGAAGAATTACCCTACCCACGACCTTGAGCTAGCAGCTGTGGTTTTTGCACTGAAGCTTTGGAGACACTACCTGTATGGAGTGCAGTGCAGGATCTTCACAGACCATCAGAGTTTGAAGTACTTCTTCACTCAGAAGGACCTGAATATGAGGCAGCGCAGGTGGCTAGAGTTGGTCAAAGATTATGACTGTGAAATCCTCTACCACCCAGGTAAAGCTAATAAAGTGGCAGATGCACTGAGCAGAAAATCCTGTGCAGCACTGATGTCCCTTTCATCACTGTCTCTACCACTTCAGAAAGAAATAAAGGATTTTGGAGTCGAGGTAATAATTGGGCAACTTTCTGCATTGACTCTAGAGTCAACCTTGCTTGTGGATATACAAGAAAGCAAAGTCAAGACCAGAAATCCAGAAGATCAAGCAGGGGATCCAAGAGGCAGAAAATTCAGAGTTTCGAGTATCAGATAGTGGCATCCTCTATTTTGGAGACCGCCTTTGCGTCCCCAATGATGAGGAACTAAGAAAGAATATTTTAGAAGAAGCCCACAGTACCCCGTACTCTATGCATCCTGGTTCTACCAAGATGTACCAAGATTTAAAGAAAGGTTCTGGTGGTCTGGACTCAAGCGAGACGTGGCCAGATATATCAGTACCTGCTTGACCTGCCAGAGAGTCAAAGCAGAGCACCAGAGACCAGGAGGAGTTCTACAGCCACTTCCCATTCCAGAGTGGAAGTGGGAAGAAATATCCATGGACTTTATCACAGGTCTTCCAAGAACCACCCATGGACATGATGCAATTTGGGTGATAGTGGACAGGTTGACCAAGTCTGCCCACTTCCTAGCCATCAAGTTATCGCATTCGGTAGAGCAGTTAGCACAGCTGTACGTGAGAGAAGTAATCAGGCTTCACGGAGTTCCGAAGTCGATCGTGTCTGACAGAGATGGGCGATTCACCTCCCATTTTTGGAAGTGTGTTCAGGACGCCCTAGGCACCAGACTTCAGTTCAGCACAGCTTTCCATCCCCAGACAGATGGACAAACAGAGAGAGTAAATCAGATTTTAGAAGACATGCTCAGGGCTTGTGCATTGGACTTTAAAGGTAGTTGGTGCAAATTTCTGTGCTTAGCTGAGTTTGCCTACAACAATAGCTATCAGGCCACCATCAGGATGGCACCTTATGAGGCATTGTATGGCAGGAAATGCAGATCACCCATATGTTGGCAAGAAGCTGGTGAGAAGAAAGAGATGGAGTCAGGATTAGGCAGCCAGACTGAGCTTATAGATGAGACCGCTCAGGCTATCCAGACGATCCGCCAGAGGATTGAGACTGCCCAGAGTAGACAGAAAAGTTATGCTGACACACGCCGTAGGCCACTTGAATTCCAAGTTGGAGATTCAGTATTTCTCAAGGTCGCTCCCATGAAGGGAGTGGTGAGATTTGGCAAGAAGGGCAAGCTAAGTCCTCGCTACATAGGACCCTACAAGATCATAAAGAGGGTTGGTAAGGTAGCATATGAGCTGGACCTACCAGAGGATATGTCAGCTATCCACAGTACCTTTCATGTCTCTATGCTAAAGAAGTGTATTCACGACCCTAGCCAAGTGATTCAGCCTCAGTCAGTACAGATCCAAGAAGATCTTAGTTATGAGAGCAGACCGACACAGATAGTGGACAAAGCAGTTAAGAGATTAAGAAACAAAGAAGTGCCACTAGTGAAGGTCATCTGGCAGAATCAAAAGCATGAAGAGGCTACTTGGGAACGTGAGGACAGCATGAGAGAGAGATATCCAGAATTATTCTAAGTTCGAGGACGAACTTTTCATAAGGTATGGGGGATTGTAACGCCCCAAAATTCCATTTTTAGTTCTTAAAGTCCTTAGAATTATTTAAAATGGTTTAGAAATATTCTAGATATTTTTAGGATTTTTAGAATATTTTTATGGAATTTTCCGAGTCCGTTTAGTATTTTAAAAAAAAAAGAAAAAAAAAAAAAAAAAAAACCACTTAAGGGCAGCCGGGGTTCGAACCCGCGACCACCCGAGACCAAGGAGCGCGCGACCAGCTGGGCTAGGGTATCAAGCACAGAAAGGAAGGAGAGACCTATATTTAAGGTGTAGTTAGGTTAATCCGCCCCATAAGTATAAATAGGTAATTAAAGAGAGAAGTTTTATTTTCTCTCAAACCCTCTCCCTCTCCCAAGTTGCGCCGACCCCTCTCCCTCTCCTCTCTTGGGCGCACGCCACACCAAGCCTAGAGGGCCGGCCAAGCTTTCTCCAAGAGATATTCCTATATTCGGGATCCCCGCGACGAGAGGAACGCGTAGGCGCGAAGAATTCTCCGAGATCTCAAGTTTCTCCCGAGCTCTAGACGTCAATCTTGGTTGTAAGTCCAAGATATCAATGTAAGTACTGCTCACCTGCAGTAAGAGGCGGTTTTTCCGCAGAATTTCCTTTAAAAGTTTTTAAAAGTGATATTTCCTTTTTGTTAAGTTTTTGCATGTGATCTTAGTTCATTATATGCTTATATATTTTATTGAGTGCCCTATATGAGATTAGGGACCAAGAAAAGCTATGAGAAAAGAAAAGAGAAGATAAAGATAAGAAAAGAAAAGGCCAAGGCCTTAAGAAATCCCAAAAGTCAAGACTTAGGGATTTTAGCACGCAAGGTGCTCCAGAAAATGCCAAGGCATTTACAGATAAGAAAGAAAAGAAAGAAAAGCTATTTTATTTTCTAAGGCCAGTACCCGGCGTCCAAGGGCGTCGTTAAAGAAATCCAGGTGTCCAATTCCAAGGTCTTGGCCCTGGTAGACCAAGGTCTGCTCTATTAGGATTGGTGGCTCGCTACCCCAACCTTTTAGGGAACGCGCATGAGATGGTACTTACGTCTTCAGTGGATCCAAGTGATTATATTTTCAAGTATATGCTTTAGCAAAGTTTCTAAAGTTTAAGAAAGTTTTCAAAAGTTAAAGAATAGCTAAAGTTTCAAGTTGAGCCAAGAAAAGTAAATTGAGATTTATTATTGCTTGAGTATGCATGTTTTGAGTTATACATGTTCTTAGTTTTCTTTCAAGCATATTAGTATCTCATATGATTTTCATATTGTTCTAGAAGCATGTTTGCACATTTCGAGATTTTGTGAGCTAGATAGTACTTACTAAGCTTTTTGCTTACTAGTTGCATTTCCTCTTATTGCAGATAAAGGTAAAGGCAAGCAATTCTGAAGGAAGCGACGAGGCGGTGCTGAGAAAGTGTGTGTGGTGGCTGATTTTGGAGAGATCTTCGAGACAAGACAATTTAACTATTCAAACTACAATGTTATAGCTTATTCAGATTTTAAGTTCTTGTTTTATGGAGTTAGCGAACATTTAAGTTTTGGATAGTTTTACATGCTCAATTGCTTAGAGTAAAGATTCCATGTCATTTCATTTAGCTTATATATTCTTATGTTTGCATTGGATGAGTAGAAATGTGAGTAGATGGAGATATTGATACTTTGTTAGAAAATAGACGCCTGTGCCAAGATAGTATCAAATTCTCTTTGAATTAAGTTTTTATTGCTTAAATATGTCTAGAGAAGTTGCATTCATATTCCATAATGCTTTAGCAATGTTATAGAATCTTGCATGATGGGTTTAAATGGTTAGAAGTAAAGTTTGGTACAAACTCTAGACTAAAGTTTTATATAGTTTTTCATAACTTGTTAAATCTCGCAAAAGACCTAAATTCAAGTTTATGGATTCGTTTTGATTGGCTAAACTCATTTGGAAACTGTCATAGAGTGTAGAAATGGTGTCATGATTCCATATGGCTCGAGATTACAGGTTTGGTGGAGCTTTGAAGCCAAGGCCGAAACCTGAAATTCTGATTTCAGGCGTATCAGTCAACTGATACAGTATCAGTCGACTGATACCCGAATGTAGTGTTGGGCGAGGCAGCTTCAAAGTGTACCATTCGCGAGCTTTTGAGAAAGGAAGTGTGATATGTTATCATGCATGATTACTTAAGTTAGAATATCATTGTTAGATGAATTCAAAGGTTTAAAAAAAAAGATTTCCGCAATTTTAGTCGTGTATAAAAGTTGAGAAGTAGAGGAAAGTAACGATCCGTCTAAGGTAG
>JAGFNQ010007507.1:0-66489 GCA_024364735.1 Boesenbergia rotunda
TTGTGTTGAAGATGTTGGGGTACATTGAGCGACTAGGCACACTCAGATTTGCAATGGATCACGAACTAAGTGTTGACTTAATTCTGCATTGTTTGCCCAAGAGTTACTCACAATTTGTGATGAACTATCGGATGAACAAGCTGGAGACTACTATTCCTGAGTTGCTCAACCTGCTGAAGACTGTAGAGCCTTCTGTAAAGCAAGATCAGAAGACGGTACTGTTAGTTGGTTCCTCAATGAAAGGCTCTAAGAGGAAGCCCAAAGAACAGAATAAGGGAAAGAAGAAAAAGGTCAAAAAGACTGAAAAGGCACCAAAAGGCACTTGCCATCACTGCGGCAAGGAGGGTCACTGGCGAAGAAACTGCAAGGTTTATCTTGAGTCCTTGAAGAAGAAGGCATCCGATGCCCCATCCTCTTCAGGTATCTTCGTTATTAAATGTCACTCTATTTCCTCGTCTACCTGGGTACTTGATACTGGGTGTAGCTCACATATATGTAATGACATACAGGGGCTAAGGAATAGAAGAAGACTCGTCAAGGGAGAAGCGAATTTGCGAGTTGGAAATGGAGCAAAGATTGCTGCTGTTGCCATCGGAACATATTTGCTAAAGCTCCCTACTGGACTTGTCTTAGAATTGGATAATTGTTATTTTGTTCCTTCGTTAATAAAAAACATTGTATCTATTTCATGCTTGAATGAAAAGGGTTATCATTTAACTTTTAGTAACAATTGCTGTTACATAACTTTAAATGGTGTTCTTTATGGGACCGAAACTTTATACAATGGTATCTACACGTTAGATTTATCCGGTGACGTTTTCAATATCGAAGTTAGCAATAAACGTGCTCGAATAGATAATCAAATAGACTCCCATACGTGGCATTGTCGTCTTGGCCATGTAAGTATGAAACGCATGACCAAATTACACCGATGTGGAATTCTGGAATCATTTGAACCCGGTTCATTTGATACATGCGAATCATGCTTAAAAGGCAAGATGACCAAATTACCCTTTTCGAAAAAGGTAAACCAGTGGGAGAATTACTTGGTCTAATACATACTGATGTATGTGGACCAATGTCAACTCTTGCACAAGGAGGTTATAGCTACTTCATTACCTTTATCGATGATCACTCACGATTCAGGTATGCGTTCTTAATGAAACACAAATCTGATGCTTTTGAGAAATTCAAAGAGTTCAGAAGTGAAGTGGAGAAACAGCTTGGCAAAAGTATTAAGATACTTCGATCCGATCGGGGTGGTGAATACTTGAGTCAAGAGTTTCATGATTATCTTAGGGACAATGGGATATTGTCTCAATGGACTCCGCCATATACACCACAGTATAATGGTGTATCTGAGAGGCGTAACCGAACCTTGATGGACATGGTTAGATCTATGATGAATCATGCAACTCTTCCAAAATCCTTTTGGGACTATGCGCTTAAGACAGCTGTTTACTTACTAAACAGAGTCTCGACCAAGGTAGTCTCTACTACTCCATATGAGACGTGGAATAGTAAGAAACCTCATGTATCTCACCTTAAAATATGGGGTTGTCCTGCTTATGTAAAGCGGACTGTATCAGATAAATTGAATGCTAAGTCTGATAAATGTCTATTTATTAGATACCCTAAGGAAACGAAGGGTTACCAATTCTATCATCCCTTGGAACAAAAGGTGTTTGTTTCAAGGCATGCTGTATTTCTGGAAAAAGAATTTCTTTTACAAGAAAACAGTGGGAGTAGCATTGAACTTGAAAGAAGTTCAAGAAACTCCAATAGACATTACAGAGACACCTAGTCTAGACCCACAACCAATAACTCATAATGATGAGCTATCAGTTGAACCTAAAACAACACCACTTCTTCGTAGGTCTGATAGGACACGCAATATTCCAGAGAGATACGGATTTCTCATAAGTGAATCGAATGACGTGTTACTCGTTAACAATGATGAACCTATCAGTTATGAAGATGTTCTGATAAATTCAGAAAGGGATAAATGGCTTGAAGCCATGAAGTTAGAAATGGATTCCATGTACGAAAATCAAGTATGGGACTTGGTTAACCCGCCTGAAGGGATTAAGCCCATAGGGTGCAAGTGGGTTTTCAAGAAGAAAACCGACATGGAAGGTAATGTTGTTACCTTTAAGGCTAGATTAGTGGCAAAAGGATATCGTCAGAAATAAGGAATTGATTATGACGAAACCTATTCGCCAGTAGCTATGCTCAAATCCATTCGGATGCTCCTGGCCATAGCAGCTCATTATGATTATGAGATATGACAAATGGATGTGAAAAGAGCTTTCCTTAATGGAAACCTGCTTGAGGATGCATACATGATACAACCTGAAGGTTTTACATCGGTTAATAAAACCAAAGTATGCAAGCTTCGACGATCCATATATGGACTAAAGCAAGCATCCAGGAGCTGGAACATCCGTTTTGATGAGACAATCAAAGAGTTTGATTTCTCACAAAATCCTGACGAACCTTGTGCTACAAGAAGGTTAGTGGGAGTGCAGTCGTATTCCTAGTGTTATATGTCGATGACATTTTACTTATAGGAAACGATATATCAGTCTTACAGTCAGTTAAAATTTGGTTGTCCAAAACTTTCTCCATGAAAGACCTGGGAGAAGCAACCTATATCCTTGGGATTAGAATCTATAGAGATAGATCAAAACGGTTGCTTGGTCTTTCGCAGTCTACATATATAGACCGAGTGCTAGAAAGGTTTAGCATGTCGAAATCCAAGAAAGGTTACCTTCCCATCAGGCATGGGATCAACCTTTCAAAGTCTATGTGTCCGCGCACAGAAGACGAGAGGATTTACATGAATAAGATTCCTTATGCATCTGCGATAGGATCTATCATGTATGCTTTGTTATGTACTAGGCCCGATGTATCATATGCTCTGAGCGTCACAAGAAGATACCAGTCTGATCCAGGAATAGATCATTGGGCGGCTGTCAAGACAATCCTCAAGTACTTAAGAAGAACTAAGGATGTGTTCCTAATATATGGAGAAGGTGATATGATAATACGTGGATATACAGATGCCAGTTTCCAGACAGATAAGGATGACTCCAAATCTTAGTCCGGATACGTATTTATTTTGAATGGAGGCGCAGTAAGCTGGAAAAGTTCCAAGCAAGACACCGTAGCGGATTCTACCACGGAAGCGGAATATATTGCAGCTTCGGAAGCAGCAAAGGAAGCAGTCTGGATCAAGAAGTTTGTCTCAGAACTTGGTGTGGTTTCAACCATTGATGAAGCAATACCGGTTTACTGCGACAACAATGGAGCCATTGCACAAGCAAAGGAACCAAGGTCTCATCAGCGATCCAAACATGTGCTTCTGATCAGAGAGATTATAAGTAGGAATGATATACAAATTGAGAAAATTCCCACTGAAAGGAATTTAGCGGATCCTTTAACTAAGGCCTTGCCTCAAAGTAAGTTTGAGGGTCATGTTAGAGCCTGTGGTATTGGGTACCGTAGCGATTGGCATTAAGCCAAGTGGGAGTTTGTTAGTGACATGAGAGAAGTGTCCTAAGGCAATCACCTTATGATTGTAATCATTTATTTTTAATAAATGAATATTCACTATTTGAGTATACATGATTATTTGATTAAGATCTTAAGCTCATTTACTGAATGTCCGCAATACAATTCACAGCATGAGAGAATTTGTGATGAATTCACAACTAGTGATTATCTCTACATGTGCAATTGTGAAGTATTGAAATTGTCCCTAGTCGATGAATTGATAAATACGGAAACTATCAATTCTGTTGAGACTAGCATGGGTTATTATCTAATCAGCTGATTCTCACTGGCTGGTGACATGGAGATGTCCGGAGATAAACATGAATGCTAGTTAAGGGAACTAGTTCATTGGAGTGACTGGCTGTAAAACATCATATGGTAGTCTACATATAGATATGTCAGTGAAGTTCATACTGCAGCTTAAGTGCGATGTTCCTTTGACTTGCGGTGTTCAAGTCATCTTGGTCTTGGAGACTTATACTTTAACATCTTAAGCAAGCATCTCCAAGGAGGTGTGGATCCAGGATGATTGGGTATAAGCTGAAGTGCCCGAAGATCTTTGAACAGCCTACAAAGGATTCACCACTCCTTGCGAGGAGATGTATACCCGAGGCCTATCATCGGATTGTTACTCGAAGCCTCTGGCCAGAGCATGACATGTTCAGAGTATGAATCTCTTAAATACATGAGAGTAATTAGAATCCATAGGACGAGGAAACGTTACTTGGGCTAGGTGTGACATAGTCAGCCTAGTGGGGACTGACACACATAGACCATGTCCTGAACCAAGTGGGTATAAGATGGTGAAGGGAATGGGGCACGATTCATTATAGCTGCTGAAGGGTTTCAGAATCATTTCTGAGGTCAACCGTTGATCTTTCAATTAATTGGGGATCATGATGTACTACTAGGTGCCACTCATGATCGTTCTATAAATAATTAGTTAATTATGGACGGTCAACATAAATTGAAAGCCTATTTGGTCACACGCATAACGAGTAATTCGAAGGATTTAAAACGAGTTGAGAATTGGATTCTCCAATCGAGATAAACTATTTTTGGTAAGTCCAAACAATAGTCAAAACTGAATATATTTCAGACGCATCGGAAGCATAGAATGGCTAAGTCTTTTAAAGACTTAATGGATAAATTAAATAAGTTTATTTCATTAAGGGATTTGATCCAATTGGGGTTAAATGGGCCGGCCAAGGAAGGGGGCCTCCTCTCTTCTTGTCATGGCCGGCCACCACCATAAGAGGATAAGGCTATTTTGGTTTGTTTTATAAAATAGACCAAAGGTTGGTTTATTTTATAAAAGGTTATATAAATTTTATATATATAAGTTTTTATAATGCACCAATGGTTGGTTTGTTTTATAAATTTTTATATAATGAACCAATGGTTGGTTTGTTTTATAAATTTTATATAATCATGCCAAAAGAAAGAGAGCCTTGATTATGGATTGATTGAGAAATTATTTCATAATCAAGAAGAAGAAGCTTGATCATGAGAGCCTTGATTATGGATTGATTGAGAAATTATTCCATAATCAAGGAGAGGTTTGCTTGAAAATTAAGAAACCTCTCCCTATATAAAGGACCCAAGGGGTGCCATGGAAGGGATCTATCCAAGAATTGCTTGGGCTCTCTCCTCTTCTTCTCTCCCTCTCTCTTGGCCGGCCATAGGCCTTCCTTCTTTCTTCTTGCCGTGAGCACAAGGAGAAGCATCAAGGCGACGAAGTTCTTCCTTGCGACGATCTTCCTCTTCGGCCAACCTTGGTGGTGAGTCTTTCGATTTGATTACTCTCTCGGTTTTCGTCATGTTCACGGAGAATCTAGTAGTTCTCGTGAACACGAAACTCGTGGCTTAGCGAAGTCATCCCGATGATACTCGGTGTGGATACGAATAGAGGCGGAGCTTTCAAGGGACGCTAACGGTTGGATCTCGTCCCTTCTTCCAAGTTACGCAAGGTAATTCGTAGAGTAATTTCCTTTTCTGCAAAAATTTTATATTACGATTATGTGAACACATTGCATGCTTAGGATATGTGTTAGAATAATTTAGGAAATTAATCATGTTTTTGTTTTCGCTGCATGTAATTATGTAACAATTACAATACGTGTCCGCGTCGGCATGCACCCGGTCCCAACATTACATGTAGAGATGTTAGAGGATGAGATTAAATCTTTGAAAATTGAGGTTGAACAATTGAAATCCTCTAGGGATGAGGATGTAGATGATTTTCATGTTAAGAGGCTAAAAGATGAAAACAAATCATTGAAGAGTGAAGTTGAGAAACTCAAGAGTGTTCTTGAGAAATTCTCAACTAGCTCAAAGACCTTAGACATGATCTTGAATGCCCAAAGGGCAGTCTACAATAGGGCCGGTATTGGTTACCGACCCAAAGAACCATCATTTGTGTCCTTAATGTCTAGGACTGATGTTAGACAATCTAAGACACCTAGAGTCCAAAGAAAAGTTGTCAAGGCATGGGTGCCTAAGTCTTGTTTAGTAGATGCTTTAGGTCCCAAGGTGTGGGTACCTAAATCTTTCATTTTTCGAATTGTGTAGGTTATGATTGAGAGGGAGCATCTATCAACTTGGTTCGTTAATAGTGGGTGCTCCAAACACATGACCGGGGATAGATCATTGTTTACCACACTTCAAAGAAAAAGTAGAGGTAATGTTTCATTTGGTAACAATGGTAGTCTTAAAGTTATAGGAACAGGAGACATTCAAATATCCGAATGTCTTAGAATTAAAAATGTCCTTCTAGTCAAGGGGATGACAGTTAACCCTTCTAAGTGTCAGTCAATTGTGTGATGTGGGTTACACAATTGATTTTCAATCAAGTCAATGTCTAGTTAGACAACATGACAATGTTGACACGGTACTAGTAGGAACAAGAGTAGATAACATTTACCAAGTTTCCTTTAAAAGTGCTATTAATGCTTTTGCTAAGTGGCTCATGTCAAAAGAAGAGGAGTCCACCTTTTGGCACCGGAGACTAGCACACGTAAACATGAAGAATATCCGAAAGTTGGCCAACAAGGGATTAGTCCGTGGCTTACCAAGCATCAAGTATGAAAAAGAAAAGATTTGTGATGCATGTCAAATGGGTAAGCAAACAAAATCTGCACATAAAGGTAAAAGCGTTGTAAGTACATCTACCGCTTTAGATTTACTTCATATGGACTTGTTTGATTGTAGTACTATCATATCATTGAATGGAAGTAGATATTGTTTTGTTATCATTGATGATTTTACTAGATATACATGGACTTATTTTCTTAAATATAAGGACCAAACCTTAGATGTTTTCATTTCTTTTTGTAGAAGAGTTGAAAATGAAAAATCATCAACCATTAAGACAATAAGAAGTGATCATGGAGGTGAATTTCAAAACCAACGATTTTTAGAGTTTTGTCAAGATAGAGGGTATAGACATGAGTTCTCCACTCCTAGATCACCACAACAAAATGGTGTTGTAGAGAGGAAGAACCGTGTTTTACAAGAGGTTGCACGAAGCATGCTTAATGAGTACTCCTTACTGAGTTACTTATGGGCTGAAGCTGTGAACACAGCTTGCTACGTGCAAAATCAAGTCCTCATTCATAGATTCTTAGGAAAGACTCCTCATGAACTTTGGTTTGGAAAACCACCTACGGTTAAACATCTTAGGGTGTTTGGTTATAAGGTGTTTATTCTAAACACCAAGGACCACTTTGGAAAGTTCACGGCAAAGGTTGATGAAGGGATACTGGTCGGGTACTCCCTAGTTAGCAAAGCCTACCGAGTCTATAATAAGAAATCTAGATTGGTTGAGGAATCTTCTGATGTTGTCTTTGAAGAAATTCCAAAAGTCAATGATCAACCAGAAGATGTCGAAGGAGTTCAATTCGAACTTAGGAAGCTAGGTTTGGATGAAACTCCAAATGCTGTTGATGGTGATGAGTCTGATGACGGTGAGCCTAGACAACACATAGATCAGCCGGATCCTGAGGCTGAGCTTGTGTCTAGTGAAACCATTCAAGAAGCACCACCAACACCTAGGCAAACTCGATTAGCCTCTAGTCATCCCCAAGACCAAATTGTTGGAGATATCCATCATGGGGTTAGAACTAGATCATTCTTTAGGAATGAGGCTAATGAAGTTACTTTAATTTCCGAAATTGAAGCTAGGAAAATTGATGAAGCATTAAATGATCCCGATTGGATCATTGCTATGCAAGATGAACTAGGTCAATTCGAAAGAAGTTAAGTTTGGGACTTAGTCCCTAGACCTAAGAAGACCACCATTATTGGGACCAAATGAGTCTTCAAGAACAAATTGAACCATAAGGGAGAAATCATAAGAAACAAGGCACGCTTAGTAGCCAAGGGCTACAGTCAAGTTGAAGGCCTTGATTATGATGATACCTATGCTCCCGTGGCACGATTAGAGTTCATCCGATTGATGCTTGCATTTTTAGCATATCGGGGCTTCAAGCTATATCAAATGGATGTCAAATCGGCTTTTCTAAATGGTTTAATTAGAGAAGAGGTCTATGTCGAACAACCTCCGGGGTTTGAGAGTACTGAATTCCCAAACCACGTATTCAAGCTCAAGAAGGCACTTTATGGCATTAAACTGGCACCCCGAGCTTGGTATGAGCGGTTGTCGACATTTTTAATTGAGAAAGGCTTTGTAAGAGGCCAAATAGACCCTACACTATTTCTACGAAGAGATGGTGACAATATATTTGTAGCCCAAGTATATGTCGATGACATAATTTATGGCTCAAACAACAAGGGCTATTTAAATGAGTTCATTGGACACATGGAGAGTGAATTTGAAATGAGTCTAATGGGAGAGTTGACTTTCTTCCTTGGACTTGAAATCAAACAAACCCGAGATGAGATCCATGTGCACCAATCGAAATACACAGACACAAGATTAGACAAGGCTACAAACCCAAGATGCTTCGAAAATTCAATATGAGTGATTCAAAAGAGGTAACCACTCCCATGGCTACAAACACAAGATTAGACAAGGATGAGAGTGGTAAACCTGTTGATTTGACTCAATATCAAAACATGATAGGTAGTCTGCTATACCTCACAGCTAGTCGACCTGATATACTTTTCGCTGTGGGTATGTGCGCTAGGTATCATGTTTGTGCCAAGGAATCTCACTTAGTTGCTGTCAAGAGATTTTTGAGATACCTTAAGGGCACAATAGGAGTTGGTCTTTGGTACCCCCATACCGAATCATTTGACCTAATTGGCTATACCGATTCTGACTATGCTGGATGCAAGTTGGATCGGAAAAGCACAAGTGGGGGTTGTCAATTCCTAGGATCATCTCTAGTTAGTTGGTCAAGTCGGAAGCAACATTGATTTTTATCCCTTGAGAAATTTAGTTGACGAGATAAAAATCACTTCGGTGACCAAGTATGGGGAAAACCAATGCATAACATATGTGTATTTAGCTCCATTATCATACTTGGACATTCCAATCAAGGAAACATGATTGGAGACTTGAATTTGATACAAACTTGAAATTGAGTGGATGTTTGTTGATTGAGTTTGACTCCACTTGAGTGGAGCAAAGTGTTTGTAAACCATAAGGACCTTTGATCCTGGTTCAGGAATCAATTTTACTCAAGGGACCACTTCTATGATCGATAACTCTCATCAGATCTTGTCCGAAATCGATTGGAAATCTGAAACTGAAAGTTTCAGATCGTATCAGGAAATTTCAGGGAGCCTGATCGGTCACCGGACCGATCAGGAGTATGTCTGATCGGTCCCCGGACCGATCTGGCACCCTGTGTGGTGATCGGTCCATAGACCGATCAGAGGGGTCACAGAACACTTCGCGGAAAATTTGTCCAAACATTCTGTGTTGGTCTGGATCGGTCCCCGGACCGATCTGGCACCCTGTGTGGATCGGTCCACAGACCGATCAGAGGGCTCACGGAAAAACCTCCAAACCCACTGTTCGCTCCTTGATCGATCAACCGATCGATCAGGGGTCTGCCTGATCGGTCACCCAACCGATCAGGATCAGGCCAGTCCGATCAGGCCTGAGACTGATCGGTCTGGGCGCACTCAGATCGAACGGTGATCCGTTCAATCGCATTAAATTATGGTTGGTGGACCGATCCACCAATCGATTAATTCCTCCGAAACCCCTCATCTCCCAAGCCTAGCGACGAAATTCACTTCTTGCGCATCCTCATCTTGTGCGAGAGCTCTTCCTGCATCTCCTTCTTCCCTGCGCGTGGCTTCTCGCGATCTCCTCCCTGCGTGAAAGTTCCTCAGCTTGCTGTTGGTGTTCTCAGGAAGTGCTAGTCGCAAGCTTCCCATGCTGTGATTCTCTCTTGCGCAAGTTTCAGAGAGTGTTTTCTCCAAACAAATCGACAATGGCACCTAAGTAAGCATTTTTGTTAGTTTTCATTACAGATCAGTTCATAGATTATGTATTTGGGCTAACCATGGTCTTTCTTTTGGTGTTCTTCTGTTGTGCCGTGACTCTATGACATTGCCGTGACCTTGCCATGATTTTTCACCCCACTGATTAAACCTAATCATGTGCAATCTATATCATGATTTGTTTCTTCCCTTGATCAAATCTTGCTTATCTGATTAAATCTATATTCATATGATCAATTCCATTTTGTGTTATGTCTCATCCTTGTGTCATTGTTACATGATCAAACGCTATTGATTATAACCTCATTTCATTCAAATCTATTACTATGATCAATTCTTCAAACCCTTTAGAAAATCATCCAAGGGGAAAGAACCCGTGGAGGGCAGCTCAAAGGGCAAAGCCCCTTCTTCATCCGCGCCCTCCCGAAGGCCTCAACCTTCCTCAAGTTCTCGTTTCCCCAATGCTGCCTGTGAGAAGGCCTTTCAATCCAAGACTTTCAAGCTGCTTTCTTGCCAGTCCATTGATGGACCCTTCCTGGCTGAACACTGTCCATCCATTGTGGAGATCATCACTTTCTACAACCTTGGCTTTCTCCTTTCTCTCGAAAGGACTATAAACTATGACCTTGTCTCGGAGTTTTACAATAACCTTCAACAAGGGTCTCAAGGAGGCTTTGAATTCACCACCCGCGTAGCAAAGAGAAATCTAGATTTCTCTTATGAGATCCTGGCGGAGTATCTAGGTGGTCGACGATCTCCTAACTTGTATTCTATCTATCCTGAGCTCCCTGACCCTTTGCTGGCTCCTTTTGCGGACGTCACCCCTGACACTATATATCAGCATTTCTTTGGCCATCCCCGCCCAGCCGGTCTTGATGAATTGGGTCCTGATTTTCTGACTTTTGCAGCACTCCGTCTCTCCCCTGTTGACTACATTCTGTTTAAGATAATCACAAACTGTATCCTGCCGATCACTTCCAAACCCTTGACCGAGATCTGACCTTACCATTGCCTGATGCTCTATGGTATGCACCGCCGCATGGACTTTGACATCATGGAGAGCATTTTTCAGTCCATCCTATCCTATAGAGAGCCGAGCCGACGCACTATCTATATGCCTTTTGGTCACGTCATCACTGACTGGCTTATGTCAGTAGGTGTTGATGTAACCAAGGGCAGGACAGTGCCCATGGTTAGACAGGATTGCCGACTTGGCAGGCGAGCATTCGCCAAGTCTGGCATCATTATCAGGGATCACGATCGGGCTCTGGTTTGGAAGGACGGGAGGGGTCTGGGTGAGCTACCTGGGGGAGTCGCATACTTTCAGGCACCAGCTGATGCTGTTGCACATCAGGAGGCTCCCGCTACTGCTGCTGACTATGACTATGAGCCCGAGCCGGACCTACGATGGTAGATTTCCGAGCTGGATCGGACGATCCAGCATGATCTTCATTTGCGAGAGCTTTATCGAGAGGAGGTCTGCTCGGAGTTCTGATCCTTCGATCGCAGGCTGACCGCGGTGGAGTCTGATGTCTCCGGGGTCCGTACGCTGTAGCAGACATGGTATGATGAGTGGCGCCGACACACATTTCCTGGGGATGCGCCCTCCGGCAGTGCTGCACCTGGGCCTTTTGTTCCTGATGATGCCATGATGGATGACCCTATGCATGATGACCCTCCCGCCGATGGATGATTGTACTTTGATTCTGCTTTGTGGTATCTGACGATTTGATGGATCTGTCCGTCCTGACTATTCACCTGTTATGGCTTGGAGTTGACTTTGATGCATTGGTATATATGCATCTAATTTTGTGTCTGGTTTTGTTGTATGATGCACTTGACTTTTCAGGCTATGTTCTTTGACTAGATTTTGCTTATGCTTCGTTCATTTGACATTATGCCTTGTTATGCGATGCTATTTTATTGCTATCATCATGTATGCCTTGATATGCATTGCTATGTTTATGACTTCATATGATACATATGATTATTTTGACATGCCTTATCTTTATCATATGCCTTCAAGTTTATATCAAATCTTTTGTTGTTTTGGGAAACCCCTGGGGTTGAGGGGGAGTATATTTAAACATAACAACCCGTCTACTCCCTTTTCGGTGTTTGACAAAGGGGGAGAGTGTGGTTGGTTAAGTTTAGGATGATCATGTTGTAGGAGGAGGATCTTGATTCCCCTATGATTCTGAAATTTGATAAAATTGACTTCGAATCCCTAAACTTAAAATCGGGTTGTTAAATAACAAAAAGGGGGAGATTGTTGATGCAGTCTGACCCTGATTGTTGTTTTGGTGTTGACATCGATTTTAGTTTAGGTTGATGATTATGATTGGGATTAAGTCTCGGTCGTGGACTAGGCATACCTAGTGGGACTAGGTTTGATGAAATCCTAACCTGGAGGGTTAGGTGTGGAAAAATACTAGCTTGGAGGGCTAGGTGTGAAAAGTCCTAACCTTGAGGGTTAGGTGTGAAAAGTCCTAGCCTGGAGGGCTAGGTGTTGAGAAGTCCTAACCTAGAGGGTTAGGTGTGAAAAAGTCCTGGCTTGGAGGGCCAGGTCCTGGCTTGGAGGGCTAGGTTGATGAAATCCCGGCTTGGAGGGCCAGGTCCTAGCTTGGAGGGCTAGGTTGGATGAAATCCTAGCTTGGAGGGCTAGGTTGGAGTCCCTGGATCGGTCTGGTGACCGATCAGGGAAGTTGGCACGGTACCAGTGATGACTGATCGGTCCGGTGACCAATCTGGGAGCATGCGGTTCACTCACTGTTCTGCTCCTGATCAGTCTGGTGACCGATCAGGGAGCCCACAAGTGAGTTGAGTTCCCCTGCTGCTCTGCTCCTGATCGGTCCACAGACCGATCAAGGGGCATTCAGTAGATTTTTAGGAACCTTACTGATCTGCTCCTGATCGGTCTGGTGACCGATCTGGGACACTGTTCAGACCGTTCTGGTGAACGATCAAGTGTCGCGGACTCCGTCTTATAACCGATCAGGCCGGTGCCTGATCGGTCAGGAGCTCCCTGATCGATCTGGTGACCGATCATGTCACAGCCTGATCGGTCTGGTGACCGATCAGGCCAGTATGGCCGCAACATCTAGTAGTCCCAGCAAAGCAGTGGATCGGTCCGGTGACTGACCCACGAACCCTAGATCCGTCCGGTGACCGATCACTTTAATTCAAAATGCACTGTCAGACGCTCTGAACACATCTGAATACATCTGATTTCTCTGCGCTTAATACTTGATCCTTGATTCTCTGTGTGATATTCTGTGCTAATGATCTGATCAAGATTGCAGGTGACAGGGATGGATTCAAACACTCAAGGAGAGTCAATGGAGGCCTTTCCTTGGAGCAGGTTTGCCCATTTGTCATCTCAGGTTGCAACGGGCGCTGACTGCTGACTGGAGCTGCTGACTGGAGCTAGTATGAGGGAAGCTCAGGGAGTCCAGGTGAGCTCAGTGGTAGGCTGGGTGTTGCAAGTGAGTAGCTGGAGGCTGTAGTGAGATGACCTGGTGATCAGAGAACTGGGACTTAAGGCTTGGTGGCGAACAAGTCTCAGTAACGAAGTTCTCCACGTTGTGCTTGTGCTTGTGCGATCTGTTGTTCCATCATCTTGAGCAAGCACCTGTGATCTTTGAAGCAACCATCTATTACTTGAGCATTTGGAGGAAGAAACAAGAGGCTTGGCGAGTCCATCAGCGAGAAGACACGAAGAAGGGAGTTCATGCGTGAGATCTGCGTTGGGTGGAGCTCGGGAGAAGTTCTGCTTGTGTTCTTGTGGTTCAAGTGCTAAGTAAGATCCTTCTTGTGTTTCATTGTGCTTAAAACATTATCTCTGTTGAAACGCTGTGGAGAGGTTACTCCACCGAGAAGGAGGTTGCTTATTATCCGGATTTTCCGGGGCTTGATCTGCTGACGATCAAGGGATCGCCCACCTTACGGGCACGCCAAGGAGTAGGGGCAAGTTATCCCCGAACCTTGTAAATCCTCTTGTTAGCGTTCTTGTGCTTGTGCTTGACTTAGGGTTTAGTTTACTGCATACTCTGTTTTTATTACTTCCGCTGTGCTACTAAACATCTAAGTGCAGGAAAGTTTGAAAAGGTGCTAAGTTTAAGTGTCTGACTATATTTACCCCCCCCTCTCTCTAGTCATCCAAGATCCAACACTCATGGTCCCTATCATAGCCCTATATATATATACCTATGTGGCATGAAACTAAGTAATAGAATTAATCCAAGTGAAACACAAGAAAACCCTAGCCTATTCTCTTCTCTCTCTCCCTCCCTCTCTCTGTCTCGGTTCAGCGGCGCCTTTCTTCTCCACGCAGTGCAACACTGAAGGAAAAAAAGCTATTTTTTTTCTTCTGCATGCTTGCATGCAACGGTGGCACGCCGGGCTTTGCATGCAAACGGCGGCGCCTTCATCTCCACGGAGTGCGGCATCGAACGGCTGTGCATGCAAACGGTGGTGTCAAACACAGCGTCGCTATGTTCTTTCTTCATGCAATGCACACTATCGTCACTTCTCCAAGCGGTCGGCGGCGCTCGAGCTCTCCGTTGAAGAGAAGTTGCTTACGCAACTTCAGTGCTCGGTGGAGAGTGACAGCGGTCGACTAAGGAGAAGATGCTCATGGGAGTGGAGTATACCAATTGCGGTAGCAACTTGATTGGCGGCTGTGAAAGAGCGAGTTGCGTGGGCACGACTTGTTGTCGGTCGCAACTTGTTGTAGCGCAGAGGAACACAAGTTGGAGTTATGGAGTTGCTCAGAATACAAGTTGCTTATGTGACTTGGAGTTGCTCAGAACACAAGAGCTCCAAGATACTTATTGTTCAGGCGTTGACGGTGGAGAGGGAGCAGTGATTTTTCTCAAGGGAGAAAAGTTGTTTACGCAATTTTTCTCAAGGGAAGAATAATCTGCCTAGGGTTTGTGTTTGGATTATCTTCTTCTTTGGAGCGGTCGGCGGCATCCTTTTGGTAAGGGATTGGTTGGCGCAAGGAGAAGGGATCGACTTGGTGACCACGGTTCTTGGTAGATCGTTGCCCACACGACGTCCAAGAGGGGAGGGTCATAAGGTAGAAGATCGGGAGGTAAAAGGGAAGGTATAATTCTTCCTTAGCTCCTTTTGTTATTTTGTGTCATGTTAATTAGCCTTATCATTTCATGTGTTTTAATTAATTATTTTGATTGTGCATTATGGTGAATAATTAATTAATTGGACCCCGACCATAAACACAAGAATCGGCGATCCACTCGTCTTCTCTTCCGTGGCCGTTCAATTAGGAGAATTACAAGGCACGATCTTTGTGATTGGCAAAGTTGTAATTCGTACCGAACGATACGATGACGAGATGGTCATTGAGAGATGGGTCTCCATTCGGATTAATTTTTAATCCGTAGACATGGAGAGTGTTGGGTATGGCTTGGCGGGTTTCCTTAGCGAATACCTAGTCGATCCGAGAGACCTCTCCACGTCTACGGATTAAAAATTAATCCGAGTGGAGACCCGTCTCCCATCGACCGTCTCGTGCCGTATCGAACGATCCAAATTACAACTTAGCCAATTACCAAAATTGGCTTTGTAATTTGCTCGATCGTTCGACCGCGGAAAAGGCGACGAGTTAATTGTCGGCTTTTGTGTTTATGGTCGGGGTCCAGTTAAGAATTTATTCATCATATTTTGGGATCAAAATAATAAATTCTCAATCATAAAATAATGAGGCATATGACCATGGCACAAAATCGACATAAGAAAATACAAAGGAGCATAGGGAAAGATATACCTTTCCGATCACCTCGCGGTCTTCTACCTTATGTCCCTCCCTTCGTGAACGTCGTGTAGGCGATGATCTACCGCGATCTGAGATCACCAAGAGCTCCAAACAGTCCTATCTTCCAGCCGACCAAAACCCTAGTCCCTAGGGTTTGCGCCGCCGGCCTCCTTCCCTCTCCCTTTGCGCCGCCGACCGCCGGAGCCGACTCCAAGCCCTCCGGACTAGCAGCCCACCTTGAGAGGAAGGTGAAGAAGAAGAAGAAGATGGAAATAGAGAACCTTCTTCCTTACCCAAACCGGTCGAAACTCTCCACCTTCTTCTCCCTTGCGGCGCCGCCGCAACCTTCACTTACGCCTCCCTCCACCGCCCGCCGGCCACTCCTCTCTCGCCACCGATCACCACAAAAGGGAGAGGACACCTCTCCCTTGTCCTTGCAGCTGCTGGCCAAGAGATGGTGGTGGGAGGAGGAAGAAAAGAAGAGGAGAAATCTCCTCTTCCTTACGCCGGCCACAAGACCTAGGAGAGAGAGAGATGAGAGATGAGAGGAGAGATGCCTAGGGTGTCGACTATTAGATTAAGCCTTGGTTTCTTGATCTGATAGGGTATTTATAGGGATAAGGTAGGGACCAAGAGGAGGAGTTGGTTCTTGGCCCACTAATGGATCTAAACCCGACCCATTAATTAAGATTCATTCCACTAAAGGATCTTAATTGAACTTCCTCACCAACCCCCATATTTTCATATGGTCTCCACATATTACGAGTCGTCCATCCTCCCGTGTTTAAGAACTCATATGCACGTTAATTAATTAAATTACTGACAATTTAAATTAATTAACTTCTGGATCCTTGATTAGTACCACTCAACCTTATCATCGCGCGGATCAAATCTACCTGCAGGGTTTAGCACGATGAACCTTTTGAGCTCATCAAGAGGGCATCATCATCCTGACTCACCAGGACACAGATTCCGTCAATAATCATCGGCACATCATATTATTAATATTATCTCCCAACTTACCGGGTCTATCGATCTAACAGAATAGATCTCGCCCATTGATAAATTAAAGAAATAATAATTAATAATATATGCCCGATATTATTTCGGGATTAAGGGATCGTACTCCATAATATAAACTAAGGTCCTATCCAATTATTAAGTCAGTATAAATTGGATAACCTCGGGTTTTGGTCCTGCTCAATATACTCATAGCACACTAGTGTAGTTCTATGGTCAAGACCAACCATACCTAACTACACTACAACCATCCCGATGGGTTGTCCAATTCCATCTAGGTTATGAGCCTTTATTTATGCTAAGCAAGGAACTGATAACATGATCTTCCGTGTGACACTACACACCATGTTATCTACAATGCAAAGCAATTGGACTTCGTGTATGCACTATTATAAACAAACACCTAGTGTAGTCGTGATTCTCTTTTCATAATAAAGATATTCATATAATAAAGGTTATGTCTTTCAGTATACACATCTTACAATCTCCCACTTATACATAAAGACACTGTTGTTCTCCCACTGCCATACATCTGACTCTCATATCCTCCACATTCCTGTCAAAAGCTCTAGATGGAAGAGCCTTAGTGAAAGGATCTACCAGGTTGTCCTCTGATACAATCTTGGCGACAACTACTTCTCCTCACTTTACAATTTCTCGTATCAGGTGGTACTTGCACTCTATGTGTTTACTCGCCTTATGGGCTCGTGGTTCCTTCGAGTTTGCAACTGCACCACTGTTATCAAAAAAGATTGTGATAGATCTGGGCAAATCAGGAATCACATCCAAGTCCATGATGAAGTTTTTGAGTCATACAGCTTCCTTGGCCTCCTTCGAGGCTGCCACATATTCATCTTCCATGGTGGAGTCCGCCACGCACTTCTGCTTGACACTCCTCCAGACAATGGCTCCACCTCCTAAAGTAAACACAACCCCTGAGGTAGACTTACTCTTGTCCCTATCTGACTGGATAGCAGCCCACCTTCTTTTGCTATCCACCTATGGATCTTTCCTTTTCTGCTCCGTACTCACACATTACCCTCAACGTTCTGTACTCTTATTTTTTCGGAGGTGTGAGAGATCCGACGATGTAGAATTTTTGATCCATCGATCTGCATATCCAGGACTACGTCCTCTATCGAGTCTTGGTCCGCTGCATTCTTCCCCTGACATCATGGGATGTAGCGGTTATGCGACCATTCCATTCATTCTTACTCTATGCGATGATCCACCACCTGGACATAGACATCAGTCTACATATGTTCCAGACGATCATCTACGCATCTAGCATCTCCACTCATTCTAGAGTGCGGACACCCTACTGTCGCATCCTGACTGCACTTTTTCATCATTACGATCGTGAAGTTTCTTTCGAAGAGATCATCACGATGACCGAATTCGATGAAATAGGAATTAGGAACTTTTCCCTAGCCGCAGTAGATATCTCGGCCACCGAGGTCATATCATGGAGACGACAAGGTGCTCCACCATAGGTTGACTTGGACGACGAGGTGGACTTCGATGTCACAGATGTCGCAGCCGAGATCGAGGAGCAACTGAGGCAGTCTCCACCTACCTCCTCCTCTAATGACTACGGACCAGCGCCTTACACGGATAGAGCTGGAGGTTCATAGTCTTCGAGAGGAGATGGAGGCTTGTCACATCAAATAGATGGATGCCCTACAGGCCCGACATGATCAAAGGCTCATAGCAGATCAAGCCCAACATAAGGAGATGATGTCTATGTTTCGTTCATGGCATCTAGGCCCTTCTTGGCATCCGGGCTTGTCTTCTTAGCTTGACATTGTACTAGGGATCTGTTTTCTAACTTTCCCTATTTATAAGGGTTAACTTGATCACTTTCTTAGGTTTATACATTTTTCTTTACTGAGTTGCTCATCTTTTAGAATGTGTTTAGTAGAATAGGACTGATTGTTAATAATTATTTTTTTATCTTGTAAATTTGTTTTTAAAATCATATTGTTTTAAAAGGGTTATTTCCGACTTAGTTTATTTTTTTGAAAATTACCCCCTTCAAAAACTACGATTTTTCTATGAAATGGACTTAGCTTAGGACTTAACCCTAGCATTGCATGCTTCTATAGATCTAGAAGTCAGCATCTCACAAGCACATTAGGGTACTTTAATTGATAACCTAGATTGGGTTGAGATGCCTAGGTCTATGGCTTGGCTCAAGATGCTTTAAGTCAGTGCATCAAGAGTAGTTAGGGCAATAAATACAATTGAATATGAATCAAGTTAAGTAATCAAGCTTAGAAAATCTAACTTGATCAGATTACTTAACTTGACTAACCCAAGTGAAAGCTGCTGTTATATAACAGTTAGTAAATAGCAAACTGGGTTAGGGACCGAAAGGAATTGATTTGATCCATTTTTTAAAAAAAATCATGGTTTTTTTTCAAGCTTAGACTCATTAGAATATTAACTAGGTTCAAAACTTATTACTTGGGTCAAACTATTTCTATTCACTTAGTTCATTTCTATTTATAAAGTATTACTTATAGCTTATCATTTTTTTGTTATTTTTGCAAAGCAAGTAAGCTTTGATACACATTTTTTACATGCCAAACATATATTTTTTTTCAAAAAGGCTTTTTTGATATATAACAAAGGGGGAGAGTAGAAAAAGTGAAGTTAAAAATCTATAAAGTAAAGTGAAAATCTATTTTTTTCCCCCAGAATCCATTCTTTCGAAAAAGTGAAATTAAAAATCTATTTTTTCCCCTTTTTTCTAGAAAGTAAAAGTAAAATTTAAAGAAAACTTTGTTTCTGAAAACATTTGAGAAAATATTTGTCTAAAAATTAAACTCTTTTCAGATAATTCTTTTTGAGAAAAACTTTATGCTAGAAGCTTTCAAAAATATTTTCACTTAAAGTTTTTTATACTCAGAAGTTTTTTTCATTCAGAAATTTCTTTCAAAACTAAACTTAGAGTTCTTTTCAATACTTAGAAAAACCTTCAAAATAAAAAATTACATGTTTTCAAAAGCTTCAAGGGGAGAGTTTCAATTAAAAGAGATCTCTATGCAATATTTTAAATTTTTGCTAAATTTTTCAAATATTGAAAATGTTATAAGAGAAAGGGGAGAGTACTAATCAAAGGGGAGAGTAGAAAAGTTTTCTTTCCTTCCATTGCATAACTGTGATATATTTCTTTTTCATGTTTTTTTTAACTTAACTTTTGAACTGTGTTGTCATAAATCAAAAAGGGGGAGATTGTTGGTGCCAGAAGCACTAGATCGAACTTGATTTTGAAAATGGAAAAGGGTTCAAAGTTAAGTTTGTATTGTGATCTAATGGATTTACCAAGTGTACAGGAAAGTCCTAGTTCGCCTAGGCACGAAGTCTTAACCTATAGGGTTGTGCAAGAAGTCCTGGTCGAGGACTGGGTAAGAAGTCTTGGTCATGGACTGAGCACGGAAGTCCTGATCCGGAAGATCGGACGGGAGTCTTAGCCTAGCGAGGATTGCGGACAGAAGTAGAGGCGCGTCAAGGTACGGACATCTCGAGATCCAGTAGTCTCGGAAGCCGAGCAAAAGTCCAACCGGAGGAGTCGGTTGGCAAAGGTAACTTTTCCTAAGAGGAGTAGGTGAGGACGCGTTCCCCGGAAGAGGAAACAGTAGACGTCGGTTCGACCTAATGTTTCATTTTGAAATCCAAAGTCATAACCAAGACAGCTCCGACTATTATCCATGTAGTTATTATTAATGTTTTATTGTTCTTGGACTAACCCTGGTTGCAGGAGTGAAAAGGAGTAGCTGCTGCATCCCAGGCGCCTGAAAGGGTTCAGGCGCCCGAGAGACCAAGCGCCTTACAGGTAACATGCGCCTGAGTCGAGGCATTTTCAGCGAGTAAGAAGCTGAGATAGCAGGTTCGCCACATCAGCATCTCAGGCGCCTATGAGCAATCAGGCGCCTCAGAAGTCCCAAGCGCCCAAGACCAAGAGATAGAGTTTTGGCCGAGTCTACGAATAAGCATGCACTCGATTCGCTCCACGTGGCAGGCGCCCAAGAGCCTAGAGGCACCCGAGAATAGCCTATATAAGGGGCTTCACCCCTTTGCTTCCACAACAATTCAGAACAGCTTTCTTGCAACTCAAGCACTCAAATGCTCTCCGTATTTCTTTCGTGCTTGAGTTTCCCATGCCAACAATGATCAAGATCGATGACACACTGCCCGAGACTCTTCCCAAATCCCTTAGCGTCGTTGGTATATTTTATTTTAGTTGTTTAATTCTGTACTCAAAGTTTACATTTGTACATCTTCTTTGAGATATAGAATTGCCCAACGAAAATGGTCAAGGACCATGGGCCTTGGAGTAGGAGCCGTTACAGACTCTGAACCATGTAAAAAGAAACTGTGTTAGCATTGTTTCTTTTCTTTTTCCACTGCGTATTCTCTTTTCCGAAAATTTTTAGTAATCGCTATTCACCCCCCCCTTTATTGATTACAACAATCCCACACGAGTCAATGTCCAAGTTGGTGGAGAATTAGCAAAAAGTCCTGGTGGGTTAAGGAACTAAGTAGATCAGCACAAGGTAAGTGAGGTAAGTCACCGGAGGAGCGAATTTTGATGAGGACGAGTCCCAGTTGGGACTTTAGGTGCAGTCCAACTTAGAACCATTTTGAATCTCTAAGTTGAGGCCTTTGACTAGATCCTAGTCTTGGGAAGATAGAATATATATATATATATATTTTGGATTCAAAAAGCATTTTATTCCACAAAAGGAAAATCCATGCTAGAAGGGGGCCATGCCTAACCTTCTAACATAGAAATTTATAAAGTTCCAATTGATTTACAGTCATTTCAACTATATAAATCTTTACAAAAGGCTTCCATTCATGCACAGCAACTTTCAAACATCTTTCCTTGCCTCACTTAGTCTTCAAGATAACTTCATCCCATTTGGATCATTATTTTGGAACCAATCTGGTGAATCTTTGAAGCATAATTGACTGCATCTCCTTAAGCAGCTAAATCAGTCAGGATTTTCAATGAACCTATCTGCAGCAGCTAACAATCAAGAGTCTGAAAGCAATCACAATCATTTCTGAAAATTCTCAAGCCTTCAACTAATTCTGAAACAACGGCACTACTTCACACTATATCAATCACAAAAAATTCTGTAAACAAATCAGCCTTCTACAGCAGCTATGGCAAAGCATTAAACCCACAGCTGTAGAAAGAAAACCAAACAATAAAAACTTTTGATACGCCAGTTCTGAGAATAGGAAGTAACAATGTCAAATTAATATTTCAGAAATATAATTTTCTGAAATAGACACTCATAATGCCAGTCCGCATCATCTGCAGCAGCTGTGCCAAAGGAAAACAGACACTGTAAGCAATCACAGAATTTTTGACACTCATTATGCCAGTCATCTCCCATTTGCAGCAGCTATACCAAAGGAAAACAATTCAGACACTGTCTACATTCTGTAAGCAATCACATTGATCTTTTGCATAAAATTCTGTAAGCAATCACTGATCTTTGAAAAACCATTTTTTATCAGGCTTTCTACAGCAGCTATGGCAAAGGAAGAACCATCAGTATCTGATAGCATTCAACCCACAGCTACATGAAGAAACCAACAATAGAAACACTGGACACACTATTTCAATAACTGAATCAGCAGAAAATACTGTAAGCAATCACACAAAAATTCTATAAGCAATCACACTAATCTTTTGAACAAGATTTTGTAAGCAATCGCTGATCTTTGAAAACCATTTTATAACAACTATGGCAAAGGAAGAACCATCAGTATCTGATAGCATTCAACCCATAGCTAAAGAAAGAAAACCAAAAAATAGAAACTTTGATACGCCAGTTCTGAGAAGAGGAAATAACAATATCAAATTAATATTTCAGAAATACAATTTTCTGTAAGCAATCACACTGATCTTTTGGCAATCACTGATCTTACAGAATCAGCAGAAAAAACAATGCCAGTTCTGAAAACATCAATCTGTAATCTGAAATCCACACAATAATTCAAAAACAATGAGTAAATTCTCTGTTAAAATAATGGCACACAAACTGGTATCAGGCCTTCTAAACAAAACATCAAGCCATCTCTGATATCAATCCTTCCATCTGCATCAGCTGTTGCAAACGAAAACCATTAGAGTTCTTTGATTCTAATTAGCACAAAAGACCCATCTATACCCGCTCCGGTAAATCATTAGAAACCGTTTGATACTCTAATTTAGCAGCTTCAAATGCAGTCTAAAACAGATAGAAGAAAACAGATTCCCAGAATATACTTTTCTATAAAATTTTCCGGTCTAGTTTGATATAGGGAAGGCCCATCCTATCAACCTTACATATGCCTTGTAGTTTTTTATCTATATCTTGCTTCAATATAACTTTCTCCCCTTGAACATTAAAGGCCTGATTTGCCAGATAATCTGCAGCACCATTCGCTTCTCTATACACATGGGAGCAAGAAACTTGGTGCTCATCATAAGCCTTCTAATTCTCGGAACTATCTTCCTATACTCCCAACATGTTAATGAAGAATGTAATATATTCAAAGAACCCTTAGAATCAGATTCTAACCAAACCGGTAAAAAGTTATTAGCTACACATAATTCAAGACCCACTAGAATAGCATAAAGTTCTGCTTTCACATTTGAGGAAAATCCCAAAGAGCCATACTTAGCCATGATAAAATGCCCTGCATGATCCCGAATGATAATCCCATATGAAGATAAGCTAAGATTCCCTCGCGAACATCCATCCGTGTTAAGTTTATAGCCTCCTGGATTAGGTCTCCTCCAATGCACCACGGTAACTGTATTTCTAATCACTGTTTTAATCAATAATCCCGAGGTTTGAGCAATTGCTGTGTATCCCTTCCAATGTATCCCTTTGATGTTTCCTGCAGTAACCCCCAGCATACAATATTGTATTATACTTCTTTGAATTTTCTCCACCTCTTGTTTTACTCCTTCATGCTTAGCCTTATTCCTAGCTAACCATAAAAATCAAAGAATAAGAAAATGCATCACCTCTCTAATGTGCCCTCCATGTGCCCATTCCGAGCCCCTTCTCCATTCATCAAAATGTGATCGTCTATTCACACAGAAAATTCTAGCAAAATAAGACCATACCTTTTTAGCAATAGGGCCATCAAAGAACAAGTGCTCCCAAGTTTCCATATAATTGCAGCAGTGACATTTGGATGCTAAAGCAACTCCCCGTCTTTGCAATATATCATCCACAGGTAACTTTCTCTTCAGAAATCGCCAAGCAAACACCGAAATACTTGGCTTAAGTAACGATTCCAGATTGCATAGTTAATGGAAGACCCTGTTTGTGTTTGTCTAATCTTATCCCAAACAGATTTCAATGAAAACTTACCATTTAATGAAGGCTTCCAGGTGATCTAATCTGGCACAGATTGTTGTATATGAAATCCGGCAATTTCAGCATGTAATTCTTCCGGAATATCTCCTATAATTCTATCCATATTCCAATTTAAACCATCAAACAGATCTGCCACCCTTAATTCACTATCTCTAACAGGCGCATATGGTTGAAAGAGAGGACCTGCATCAAGCCAAGCATCATACCAAAAATTTATTTTACCATTTCCTAAGATCCAACCAATATTCTGTTCTGCCAAGCTACGAACTTTAATCAGTCTACGCCAGCAAGGAGATACATTACCTTTTAAACTCACCACAACCGGATGTATAGATCTACAATATAGCTTGGATAAAAATTCTGCCCAAAGAGTGTTTTGTTCTCGAAATCTATACCAAAGTTTAATAGTCATTGCCAAACTATAATCTGCAAGCTTCCTTACCCCCAAACCTCCTTCCAATTTCTGTTTGCTAATATCTTCCCATGACACCCAATGTACTTTCCTGTTATTTTCCGTAGAGCCCCAGAAAAATCTTGCAAAAACCATCTCCAAATTATGAAGAATTGATAGTGGAGGTAGGAGAACTTGCAGTAAATAAAGAGGCATAGAGATAAGCACACTTTGAATTAAACATAAACGACCTCCATATGACAAACTTGATAAATTCCAACCCAAAAGCCTTTTCCTTATCTTCTCTATCATGGGGTAGAAGTATGCTAATTTTCTATGTTTAGTGAATAGAGGAACACCTAAGTATTTCAAAGGCCATGTTCCTTCCAAGAATCCTGTTACAGCTAAAATTGAACTTTTACGGTTATCTGGAATTTTCTTTGATAGATAGATCATGCTTTTCCTTGCATTAATAGCTTGCCCTGAATATATTTCATAATCATCAAGAAAGACTTTAACTTTTTTAACACAATTAACAGATCCATTCAAAAATATCATCACATCATCAGCATATGCAAGGTGAGAAATACCCAAAGAACAACTTGAGACAAATCCCAATTTAGGGTTATTGAAGAAAAGCTTCTCTAATCCCCTGGATAAAAATTCTGAAGCAATGATAAATAAAATAGGGGAAATAGGATCTCCTTGCCTTAATCCTCTTTTTGACTGAAAGAATCCTACCAAATGTCCATTTATACGAATAGAGAACCAAATTAAAGTAATACATCTTCTAATGATAGCTATAAATTTTTCTAAAAATCCAAAGGCTACCATAATTCTGAAAAGAAAACTCCACTGAACCCTATCAAACGCTTTGACCATATCAAGTTTCATAATCATATTTCCCCCTCTAACATGATAATTCAGCTTATGCATCATTTCCTGTGATAGAAGAATATTATCAGAAATTAATCTACCTTCAACAAAACCACTCTGATATGGAGATATGATCTTATTCAGCATTTTCCTCAATCTATTTGCCAACAATTTTGAGATTATTTTATATGAAACATTGCATAAACTAATAGGCAGAAAATCTTGCCATGCTTGTGCATTCTCTATTTTTGGAATTAAAACAATGGTTGTAGCAGCCATACCTTTAGGAAGCATCCCACCGTTGAAAAAATCCAGAACTGCTTGGCAAACATCATTTTGGATAATATCCCAGCAAGAAATATAAAAGGCTGCAGAAAAACCATCCGGCCCTGCCACACTGTTTTGATCCATTTCCCACACTGCCTTCTTTATCTCTTCGTTGGAAGGTAATGCCGAAAGTGCCTCATTCTCTTCCATGGTGATCAATTCCGGGATACAACTAAGATCAAAAGGCAATTCATTAAAAGATTCTCCTGTTAATAGCTGCTCAAAAACTCTGACTCCCGAAGCTCTAATCAAATCCGGTTTCTCTAGACATTCACCTTCATCCCATATCCGAAATATTCTATTAGTTATCCTTCTTGTTTGCACCATGTTGTGAAAGAACTTTATATTTCTATCCCCCTCACACATCCACTTTGCTGCTGCCCTTTGTTTCCAAAAATCTTCTTCCATCTGAAGAGTTTTGAAGAGATGCGCTTGAAGCTTATTCTTGTTGATTCTATTTTCATCCGAAGGGTCATTATCAAACTTTTTTTCTGCTTCACTAAACTGTTTTTCTACTTTGCGGATATTATCATGTATGTTCCCAAATACATCTCTATTCCACCACTTCAAATGGCTTTTTAATCTTTTCAACTTGATCTGCAGATTAATAAGACCATAGCTAGCACTAGGTAAATTCCAGTTCAGTTTGACAGTTTGCATAAACCCATGGTGCCTTAACAACATTTTTTGAAATCTGAAGGAAGCTACTGTTTGCACAAATATTGGAAAAGAAATCAGCAATGGGCAATGATCTGAGGCTGCTCGGTTTAAATGTTCAACTCGTACAGAAAAACCTTTACCCTGCCCAACCATAGAGACCAAAACTCTATCCAACCTTTTCCATATTCGATTATTTGTCCAGGTGAAGCAGTCCCCCACAAAACCCGCATCAACCAACCCAGTTATCATCAGAAAATTATTAAAATCTTCCATAGCTCCTCCCCTTGTAATGGCTCCAGCCGATTGCTCTGAAACATTTGCTATGATATTAAAATCCCCACCAACCAACCAGAATTCTTCATTAGTTGGTTTGATACGCTCCAATTGTTCCCATAGATCATACCTATCAACTTTGGAATATTTAGCATAAACTATGGTGACCAACATTTCAATAGGAAGCAAGGAAGATTTCAATCTTAAATGCAGAAATTGTTCATGATCAAATAAAACCGTGCAATTTATATTTACATCAAGAGAAAACCATATTTTCCCAGAACAGTTGGAAAAAGTCACAGAAAAGCCTAACCTTCTTGAAAATGAGGGACCATCAAGAGCTATCATAGGTTCTAGAATTCCTACAAAATTCAAATGGAAATTATTTTTCAAATAAATCAATCTTCTTAGAGAAGAAGCATTCCCTATTCCCCTAATGTTCCATATTATTCCTGACATTATAATACTAAAGTTTTGGAATCCTTTTGCGCCTGAGTTTTACTTCTAGTTACCCTTTGTGGCAAAATAGAAGGACCTTTTTTAGACGATATTGTAGTAACTGCTTTATTTAAATCTTGAGGGAATGAAGATGATCTCTGAAGCTATCCCCTTTCCTCCTCGTCAGAAGTAGTTTCTTCTATAAATGATTTGGAATTATCAACTCCCTCAACTGTATTCTGCTTATCTAGAAACAGATTTCCATCTAATATATACAAATCCTGCCTTTGCTCATTTTGCTGTTCCTGTGTTTCTATTATTAACTCCCCAAATTCATTCAGATTATTGTCCATAAGCAACAAATCAGATTTCTCTTGCATTTCTGTAAATTCTGAATCAATCTGCCTTGTCACCCCCTACATGACCTTATCAGACTTCGAATTCTGCATTTGAACTTGTTCTTCCTGTACTTGTTGTTTACTTATTTCTTTCTCCACTAAATTACTGCTGATACCCTGCAAAGATTTTCTTCTAACTGGGTCCAGATTATCCTCTCTTTCATTCATACCACTGTTTACTTTCATTTCTTGCTTCTCAGTCACGATTTCATGCTCTTCCTCCTCCAAAATTGATAAAGATTGAAACCTATTTTCTGTATTGTACATTTCCTTTTGCTCATTCATTTGCTGATTAACCAACCTCTTCTTTTGAATCCAGGTTTGCCTATTTGTTCTGTAAGTTTCTCCATCTCTTGGAAAATCCAGAATATTATCGTTTATTTGACCTGCATCACTCTGCTTCCCTCTTAGATCTTCCTTTTGAGCCATAGTACTTGCTTCATTCCTCTTCCAATCCAGTTTAGGCTTATTGCCATTAATGTAACACTCATCAGCCGAATGTCCCAGGTGAAAACAGGACATGTAGTATTTAGGATACTTTTCAAAAATCACCTTTTGTAACCTCTTCTCCTCCCCAATACCTATCAAAAACTCAGTTATCATCGATTTTAATAGATCAATTTCTACACATACTCTCGCCATATACAGCCTTGAACCATCTGTCGTTGCCTCATCAATCTTTATTGGCTTTCCCACAATTCGGGCAGCAGAGAACAAACAATTTTTGTTGAACATATGGATGGAAAAATCTGGTAATTGTATCCAAACGGGAACTACTGAAGATTCAGCTTCATAAGAAAAATATGGTGACTATTTAAAAATACGAAGCGGAATTCCTCCAATGTACCAAACTCCTCGAGCCCAAACTCTTGCCATATCCTCATTCGATGTAAGATGCAAGAAGATATGACCCGATCACAAGAATCTGATGTTGTAGAAACTAGATAACCCTAGGTTCTTAAAAGCTTGCGAAATTACTGAATAGCTAGGTCTTTTCCCAGAGAATTTCCCAACAAGTGCAAATCGGTAAGAATCAGCCATGGATAGTACCTCCTCTTCAGTGTAGAAGATACCCGGCTTGTTATTATAGATCTTCATCTCCTTAAAATCCTCTCCAATTTCATCGAAGGCTTTCTTAGATGTTCTCGGCGAGGATGGCCTCAGAGCTGCAGCATATGAAGTCGCCCGATCTGTCGCAGTTCCTTGGGGAATCTGCGGACCTTCCTGATGATCAGAAATAGCAGTGGAGAGGGGAGGGAAAGCCGAAAGATCCGGCGCCAGCGGCTTGCTGGTGCCGGCGGCCATCGCCGTTGTGGAAGAAGCGCGCGCGAACCCAATTCCTTAATCGCCTTCAAATCGCCTTTAGACTCTCTCTCTCCCCTAAGGTATTGAAGATAGAATATATTTAATACTCTTGTTTATTTAGTCCATATTGTAGTTATGCTAACCTTGTTTTGTAGGGTATTTGTTATTTTGGACTAATGTGATTGTGCAGGGTTTAAACTGTAAAAGTTACCTCGGATGAATAGTGCCTGAGGTGTCTCAGTTTGGACTGAAGGCTCCTCAGGTGGTTGAGGTGCCTTTGTGCAGTCTCCGGTGAAGATAAGAGTTCAGCGAACTAAGGCACCTCAGGTTGGATCCATGCCACCTCAATTGGGAACTGAGGTGCCTCGAAGGGGATCCAATGCGCCTTCCAGAGGATAAGCAGCGAAAGCAGCAGCTTCAGGGCGGTGTTGTCGAAGCTTCAAACAATTATTTTTCACTATAACATTTAAGCTTTAGTGTTTATCCTATTGCTTCCATATCTTTCTGCTGTGGCACTGATGACTGCCCATATCAAGTGTCACGATGAGCCTCAAATTTAGATATTTATAGGTTGAAAACCCTTAGCTCACAAAATAAAATGAGTAGTATAGGAGCTTCAAGTCGTATTTTTCCAAGGACTAGTTGTGCATGTTTAACTCGAGCTTGAAATTGTTATCGTTTGATGTTTTGGGTTTTCTAGTAAAATGGGGGTTTTTGCAATAAGGAATGAAATAGCAATTCGGAACAAAATGCCATAACTAAGCAGAAATGAATTAGGAAATTGCGGAAACTAAACTTAACCTAATTGACAACTAAGCAATTAAATTCAAACGATGGAATTGAAACTTAAGAACTACTTGCAGGGAACTAATTGTAGGAAACGAATTACAGAAATTGAAAACTAGAACAAAACAATTCTTAAGAACTTGGCTTGAAATGTAGTTGGAACAAACTAGAGCAATGTGAAGAAAATAAATGCTTGGAACCCAATTTATCCTAAAGTAAACATCAAATTAGTTATTTGTCAAGACTTCCCTTTGCCGTCACAAAAGGTTGAGCTAGAAACCCTCTGAACTCAAAAACCAGCGAAGAGAAGCTCCCTGGATCAATTTGCTACGAATTGGCCTTCCTGATCGGTCAGCCGACTGATCAGGACCTATACTGATCGGACTGGAGACCGATCAGTATCGATACTGTCCGATCACGATGACCGATCAGTAGCTGAGAAACATCCGCGATCTCCTCTTCCTCGATTAGTTGGATGTTGATCGAGCCCAGAAACTCTCAGTGGCATTCGGAGAACCCCTCCAAGTGCTCTGATTGCTCCGAAGACGAAGACAACCTACGATCAAGTGGAAGCAATAGGTGGAACCGGAATCGAATGCAAACTTAACCGGAAAATCTTCTCCAATGATCTGAAACCTTGAAAACAACCGTGAACTTGATGTTGGCCGCGCGATCGGAGAAGAACAGACGAAGAAAAATGAAGAACAGGAAGAACTAGAAAATAGAACTCGCGATCTGGCGACGACGCTCGAGCGGAAGAGAAGTTTCTGATTTTAAATCCTCCATTTGAATTTGGACGGCTGTGATCGTTCTGGCCTCATCCAATGGTCGGATTAACTCGGATCAAGCCCAAACCTTCCAGATCTCAATCAAGGGTCAGGATCTGCTCCTCCTTAGCTTGGATCAATCAAATCTGCAACGGGTGGCTTAGATTGCTCTGATCTTTGAATGGACGGCTTAAACTCTCTCGAGCTTGATCCAACGACTGGATGATCTCTTATTTGGACCAAAACTTCATATCTTGATCCATGGACTTGATTAACTATCTTGAGCTTGGATTGATCAGAAGTTGACGGATGGCTCAGATCTAGCCGTTTCTTGATCGGACGACCCATATTAATCCTATGCTTGATCACCTTGATCCGGATCCAATTCTGACTCAAGTTTGATCCAATCAGATCTAGGTCCATGATCATTTGAAGCCTACAAAATTAGATTCAAGTTTAATGCCCAAAATATCTCAAATATATAAAGATTTGAATCAAAAGCTAAAATAGAGATAATTCATGAAACCTAATGTAAATGCAAACTTAAGCATATAAAAGTGGATCAAAACATGGATTTGAGAGCCTAAAATGATTAACAAAATGGTAGTTATCAACTCCCCCACACTTACTCTTGGGCATCTCGCACAAGCTAACTAGTAAACTAATAATATATCCCCCTAGATTATTCTCAATCATAATCAATTGAAAGAAATTCCCTAGGGTTGTCAATTCTCAAAAAAATCTAAACTCAATGGACTAGTATCTTGTCCTTAAGTCAACAACTTAGTAAACTTCATCATTCATGACTCATTGAGATGAACTAAACACACAAACCTCTTAAGGAAAATTTTAAAGTGGCTCTCTTCCTAAGTTCTAAGCTTCGATGAAAGTGAAGCTCACTCAAACACAATTATGATTCTTGCGCTACCATAAGCTTGCTTATGCTCTACTCTCCACCATCATTCTTGAGTTGGATCCACACCTAAAAAGGCTTATTAGAACATGTTAAAGAAATGTGAAATGATAAGAATTGAAATAAAAGTTTAGTGAACTTTGATACTAAAGAATCATGATAAAGAAAGTAAAGAAATATTGCATGATAAGAAAATATGGAAAAAGTAGAGAAAGTGGAAGACTTGGACACTTAAGAATGTAACCTAATGCACTTGCCCCTTTGATGGTATCTTCTAGTGAAATCAGAGCTTAAAATGGAGTAGGAAACAGTCATTGATCTGATTGGATGAGAAATCCTCACTGTGTACCAAAGTTGCTGTGTGCCAACCTGCTGATCGGTCTAGAGACCGATCAGACTTCTCCTAATCGGTCAAGAGACCGATCAGGCTCTTCTTTCATTCGGTTAAGCAGACTTCTGATCGTTCTGGCTCCATTTTGAACGGTCTAGCTTCCCTCTGATTGGTCATGTGACCGATCAGAGGCTTCCCTGATCGGATTGGGGACCGATCAGGCTCTGAACAGAAAGCAGAATTCTGAAACTGCTCTACCTGATTTTTCTCCTTCTCAATCAGTAACTAACTCTTCCAATTCAACTATCATTTTTTATCACTTCTTGTAATTCAGAGGCTTAATCCAACCCAAAGTCCACTTCATCCTCTTTTTATTTCTTCTTCTTCTTTTCTTTTCTTTTGTTTTTTGCTGCTCTGTTTTTGTATCTGCAGGCAAGTTTTTTTTCTAATCATTATGTAACTCCTTTGCCAATTCTCTATATCAACATAAAAAGTTGGTTGAAGGAGTAAACCTTTAGCTGCAACCATTCTCTTAGCCCACTTGGATTTAACTGATCTAGTTAGCGAGATTTACCTTGAATTTGAAATTGCTGAAATTGGTAAACTTTGCTCGATTCTACAACCTTTGCTCAATTCTAAACTCGTACTGAAATATTTCTGAATATGCTTAGCAGTGTATCAGTTTCCTCTCAAATCCAGTTCAATGCTATCAATTTTCTTTTCAGCAAAGGAATGGAAGAATAGGTTAGAATTCTCCTTGAATTTGATTACTATCCAAAACCCTTGGCACATTGTCTTCTTTATTTGATACTCTTCTTATACTTGTTGTTTTCTACATCTATTGCATCTTCAACCTTCAATCTAAATCGGTTTAACTACTCCACTTTCCATTAACTCTTGCAACCCAAACTTGGCACACAACTATACTTGTTGATACATCAATTCCATCCCCTCTTGTGAAGTCTTTCATTCCCCTTTGGAATCTTCCTCATAAAACTTGAAGCATCAAATTGTAATCAAGAACTTAGATGTTCCACATGTAGCTTTCACTAACCCATTATTGCAACTCATTCTTGATACAAATTTCCATCAAATTGGCACACTTTGGCTCAATGGTTGCCAAATGCTTCCATTATTCTCAATGTTTGATTCAATACTTGCATCCTCCCCCACACTTAAACTTTTGTCCGTCTCGGGCAAAATAACATCAAGAAACATCAAAGTACCCAAGTCCATGGAGAAGATTATGATGAACATGAAGATTAGGGAAGGAAAATGGAATATAGAGTAGATCAACAAACAAAATTGCAAAAATGATATGAGAAAAGGAAACAAAGTGATTCACCTCTATAAATGTGGTCTAATCATAGAAATATAGCTTTGAAAGAACCTAAGTAAGTTCTAGAGTACAATCACATGTGTGTATCACAAAAATTTGGCCAATTCCTCACTAGGTAAAAAGAATTCATCTCAAGCCATCAATCTAGAGTCCATAACTAAGTAGTACTCAAGCTTCCAAAAATTTTCATCCATTGGCTCAAATCCTAAGTTTTAACAACCAAATTTAATTTGCTTTCAAAGGAATCTAAAATGATATAGAGAAAATCTAGATGGATACATTTATTCCAACTCATGCATGAAGCAAAATTCCAAAAGGGATAAAATGGTATCTACAATGACTCTTTATTCATTCTACACTACCTAAGCATTTATTAGCAAGAACTCTTTTTTTTTAAAGAAAAATTACTGCTTGAAAATATGAAAATTGTATATACAATGAAATAAGAGTGTAAGGAAGAACAACTCCCCTTCAAGTTGGGTAAAGAGCACGGAGCATCCATCTTGGGAGAACTATCCACACATGATCAATCTCATAATGCACAACTTTCTCCCTTATCAATTCCGCATAAGTATGTTCCGGTGGTCGAAGACGATTAAGGTTCAAAATCCATTCTTGGGGTGAATTGTTACAAATCAAAGTAAACTCAACTCCTCCTACGATATACTCTTTGGAAGTTCTTCTGGGAGGTTGGAGGCTATTTAATTAGAGTACCCACTCGAGAAGCCTACGGGACCCTGCAAAACCATGAAAAGAAAATACCTTCCGCACACATGCAGGGTAAGAAAGAAATGAAATACAAACAATCTCTACATAGAATGTATCAAGGAATGTATCACATCCAATAAAATCAACCTTGGGTACTTTTATGAATTTTTCACAATCAGGCTCTACATAAGATGTGTCAAGAAATTCATCACATTCAACAAAATCAATCTTGGGTACCTCTATGAGTTTTTCACAATCAGTTTCGACATAGGATGTATCGAAAAAAGCATTACAGCCAACAAAATCAACCTTAGGTACTTCTATGAATTTTTTCACAATCAATCTCTACATAAGATGTATCAAGAAATGCATCACAGCCAATAAAATCAATCTTAGGTACCTCTATAGATTTTTCACAATTAGTATCCACATAGGGTATATCAAGAAATGCATCACATCCAATAAAATCAATCTTGAGTACCTCTATGAATTTTTCACAATCAATTTCTACATAAGATGTATCAAGAAATATATCACAGCCAATAAACTCAATCTTGGGTACCTCTATGAATTTTTCACAATCAATTTCTACATAAGATGTAACAAGAAATGTATCACAACCAATAAACTCAATCATGGGTACCTCTATGAATTTTTCACAAGAAATAGGAGAAATACTTACCTTATCATGCTGAAGAATACCTGGAGGTTCTACAAGAGTAGATGTAATTATGACCTCCTCCTGGTCATGTACAGGCTCCACTTCAATCTCAGGTTCTGGTGGACATTCAACTAAAACAGGTGATTCTTGGGTCCTTGCTTCCACCATACAAGTCCCTACACTTTCATACTTATCCTCCGAGTCTTCTGATATATCAATCAATTTTGGTGGTCCCTGGGGCTCAGTGTAATCGCCTACACCTATAGAATCATCTCCAATGCATGCTCCATCATCCATATCTGCAAAAACCATATTGGAAAAGTTAGGATCATCAATAACTATATAATCACAAAATAAAAGACTAGAAGGATCCTGTAGAGCTTCAGAATCGAATTCAAGACTGTCACAAGCTTTGCTATCCATCTCCTCCAATTCCTCCATAGCTAATGCATCCTCAGCTTTCTCTGAACAAAAATCTCCTCCCACTATATCAAGTGAAGCTTTATCAACAATTAAATCTGCCTTAACATCCTCATCTAAAATACCCATGCTAATGCTAGGAGGATCCTCTCTGGGGTGTTGTGGGAAGGGTAAAGGGTCCTTTGGTTCCTCCACTTGAGCTGAAATTTTCGGAAATGGATCTTGAACAGGAATTTCAGGAGGAATAGCTGCTGTAGGTGCCCTGATTTTGCTGATTTCTTCTTCTTCTTCCACCAAAATTGCAAGATCAATTGAAGAAGGACTTAGGCTTGCACTAGGGTCACTTTGAACTGGTATAGAATCAATTTTGGGGCTATTTTGAGATGGAAAATAATTGCTAAAAATTTTTTAGAAAAATCGGCACTTTGAACATTTAGACTTGAAACAATTTCCTCACTCCTCAAAGTTATAGCACAATTATTCCCCTCAGGATTTGGAGTAGCTTTAGAAAGTAATTGGCTTGATCCTTGAGCTTACATTTGATTCATTCCACTCAATAATTGTTCAATGCATCTTTCAATGTCTTGAAAAGTGGATTCATCCCTTTGTTGCCCTTGTTGTAGTAGAATTTGCTGTTGTTGTATGATTTGTTGCATAATCTCCTCAAGCATTTGTTGTTGAGCATCTAACCCACTAAAATCTCTACAGCCTTCTTGATTGATAAGAGACTCTTGTTGATCTTGAAATGAAACATTAGATTGCTCAAAATCATGACTAGGCTGTGAATTCTGAAAATTAAATTGTTGGGGCTGATCAAATGAGCAACTGGATTGTTGAAATCGCTGAAAATTGGTTTGATAACAAGGATGATGTTGCTAGAAATTATTGCTTTGGAAATTCTGAATTTGAGGCTGGAATTGTTGATTGAATTGTTGAAATTGTTGGGGATGAAAATCCTGATTCTGAAACTGAAAATTCTGCTGGTATGGTTGAAACTGGAAATTCTGATTGTATGGTTGGAATTCGTGCTGTGAAAGTTGAAAGTCTTGCTGATCATAATGAAATTGCTGTTGAAAATCTTGAAAATTCTGCTGAAACTGTTGTTGTGGCTGATTCAGAGGTTGGTTTTGCTGAAATTGTTGATAAGGCTGGAATGGTTGAAAATTCTGATTATCTTGCTGAAAATTCTTGAATTGAGAATAAGGTTGCTAAAAATTCTGAAAATGCTACTGAAAATTCTGAAAATACTGATGTTCTGTCATGGATTGCTTGAATGTGTAGGAATATTTATCAATAGTTTCTGAAACTTTTCCTTGATTTCTCCTAGCTCTGATTGTTCTCTCTATCTCAAGATCAAACTCCACAAGATCTCCACCTGCAGTCCTGGTCATAAACCAAACAAAAAATGGCAGCAAACATATATAGAAAGATAGGGCAAATAACATGGAATCAAAGAATATGAAAATAAACACAATCTCAAATTAAACAAACTCAACTAGTTTTCCCCGGCAACGGCGCCAAAAATTTGATGACTGCCCATATCAAGTGTCACGATGAGCCTCAAATTTAGATGTTTATAAGTTGAAAACCCTTAGCTCACAAAATAAAATGAGTAGTATAGAGGCCTCAAGTCGTATTTTTCCAAGGACTAGTTGTGCATGTTTAACTCGAGCTTGAAATTGTTGTCGTTTGATGTTTTGGGTTTTCTAGTAAAATGGGGGTTTTTGCAATAAGGAATGAAATAGCAATTCGGAACAATATGGCTTAACTAAGCAGAAATGAATTAGGAAATTGCGGAAACTAAACTTAACCTAATTGACAACTGAACAATTAAATTCAAACGATGGAATTGAAACTTAAGAATTACTTACAGGGAACTAATTGCAAGAAACAAATTACAGAAATTGAAAGCAAGAACAAAACAATTCTTAAGAACTTGGCTTGAAATGTAGTTGGAATAAACTAGAGCAATGTGAAGAAAATAAATGCTTGGAACCCAATTTATCCTAAAGTAAACATCAAATTAGTTATTTGTCAAGACTTCCCTTTGCCGTCACACAAAGGTTGAGCTAGAAACCCTCTGAACTCAAAAACCAGCGAAGAGAAGCTCCCTGGATCAATTTGCAATGAATTGGCCTTCCTGATCGGTCAGCCGACCGATCAGGACCTATACTGATCGGACTAGAGACCGATCAGTATCGATACTGTCCGATCACGATGACCGATCAGTAGCTGAGAAACATCCACGATCTCCTCTTCCTCGATTAGTTGGATGTTGATCGAGCCCAGAAACTCTCAGTGGCATTCGGAGAACCCCTCCAAGTGCTCTGATTGCTCCGAAGATGAAGACAACCCACGATCAAGTGGAAGCAATTGGTGGAATGGAACTCCGGTGAAACCCTCCCCTGAGCTCCTCTCAGTGACGAAATCTAATGCAAACTTAACCGGAAAATCTTCTCCGATGATCTGAAACCTTGAAAACAACCGTGAACTTGATGTTGGCCGCGCGATCGGAGAAGAACAGACGAAGAAAAATGAAGAATAGGAAGAACTGGAAAACAGAATTCGCGATCTGGTGACGACGCTCGAGCGGAAGAGAAGTTTCTGATTTTAAATCCTCAATCGATTTTATATTAAACTGACTAATGGACTAAATGATCTCGAATTGACATAAAATAGCTTTTATGTGTTCATCTAATTCTTCTAATTATATCTATACCCTTAAACGAATTAAATTTTTCAAATAATAATTTGTTGAACACGAATTGAATTTTTTGAACATATTCATGTTCAAAAATCACCGCTCTTAATATATTAGATCAAATTAATATTTGAGAATGTGGATATAATTGGGAGAATTAGACGAACATATAGGAGTTATTTTTGTATAAATCGAAGGTTGTTTATAACATCATCTAGTTTTGCAAACGACACCGGATTGACATAAAGTTTGTTTTTATGTGTTTGTCTAATTCTCTTTATTATACTCATACCCTTAGACATCAATTTGGCTCAACATATTGAGAGGAGTAATTTTTTGAATATGAATTAGATTTTTCAAATATATTCGTATTAAAAAATTCACTACACATAATATATTAGGTCAAATTGATGTTTGAAAGTGTATATATAATCAGGAGAACTATCTGAACACATAGGAACTAATGTTATATCAATTCGAGGTCATTTGATCAATCAACCAATTTGGTTTAGTCCGAAATCAACTTTCATAAAAATTAAAAAACATAAAAACTAAATCAGTTGATTGATTTATTCGAAATTTCAAACAACGTGAAATCAATTTGATTTATAAAAAAAATCAATCGACTGATAAAATTTTATCAGTCGTGTTCCGGAAAGAATCAAGGATGATGTCCAGTCACCGGGTCCTGCCCACGTGGAAGTCGCTATGGAGGGGAGGAACTCAGTGCCCTACGAGATCAACATGAGTGTTAGGGGAACACGCCAGAGATTGTCCAGCGGAGCCCACTCCGATGCTCAAGTCAGTATATTGAGGGAGAGTAAAGGCAGCAAGAAAGGAAACGTGTATAGAGTTCAGAGAACATAACCCCTTTACCGGAGGGGTTGGACTACCTTTTATACTGATGGCGGTGGACTTGGCGCCTCCCTTCATTCGATGCCACGTCTCTGTGATTTATGCCATGTGTCATGCCCCGAGACCCAGGAGCCGCTGATCCAATATAAAATCAGACAGCACCTCCCCTATTCGGCGGATAATTTACACATACATAGAACACGACCACGCAGTTTAATTGGCCTCAGGCCTCAAAATATATAAACACCACATAAAAGTAAGAAAACCATAACAATAAAACATAATAAACCATACCTGACTGCGGACCGGTCCGACTTACGACGAAACAACCAATACAAAAACCCCTTAGGGCACATGACACACTCATATGACATATACAAATCGCTAAAAGAAATATAAAACAAATGTACTACAAGTACAAAGTAGAATCATGTCGTCACGATGGGTAGGGACTGGTTGCTGGGCTCTTCTGGCGACTCCAAGTATTTCAGCCTGAAAATAAAAATATAGCCAACGGCGCGAGTCCAAATAAACTCAGCGGATACCTAAATAGGTATGCATAGTAGGTTATACTAACAATAAGAGTCACGCTGATACAATATCATATGAATAATAGACAAGGGATACACTGAAGATACTGAATAAAGGTACATACCAGAATCCATCTATCCTGCAGAGGGGTGAAATAAATCCCTATGGAATAGGTATAACATATAATCCAAGGTAAACAAGACTCTAGTATATGCATGTCAATCAAGTGCAGAAATCAAATGCAGCAAACAATGCACGATGCAAAATATGCACATGGTGCAATGATATGTGTCACCCCTGACACCAGTCAGATCATCGTCCACTTGTCATAAATGGACATCCGAGTGGGTAGATCTATGACAATTGTGTGCACCCTGCTATCACTGCTCCTGAGTGACCGAGTGGACAGGATGCTAGCGGAGGTCACTCTCCTACCCCAAGCAATGGGGGAGTCTAACTCTCATCTTCTCGTATCTCAGGACGAGAAGGGATCCCTGGCTGCTACCACGCCCGGAACCACCCTCCAAATCATGGCTGAATGAAGCAATACAGGGCAAATGCACACACCCTATGGTAGCCACTACCCTGAGTGGATGTGTGTGCATATCCTAATGTAACTGACGATGGGACCAGACTACATAGGAGCTGATGATCGTCAGCATGCAACAATGCAATGATGGTGCATGACCCAAACACATACAGCACCCACCAAGTCCTCAACTAACACCTCAATGTGCTAGGTATAGGTCTGAATCGTATATCATGGGATACAAGTAACCTACTAGGTATACTGACAAAATAACCAATGATCCATCAATGTCAAATGCAAGGGAGCATATCACTACATCTATACCCAAATATATATACACATAACCACTACTGAGACTATATGAAGCTAAAAGGGAGATAACCTCAAAGATATACAATAGATTTCAAATACAGGAATACTAAGACAGATATAGCATATAAACTTACTGTTATCTATAACAAACCATGCATAGCAATATGACAATATCTAAAAGATAAGTCAAGGGTACCTGCCTCCAATGTAGAAGTCCGTGAACGAAGAGAACCTCCTGTCCTAATAATTTGCAACCAATCTATCAATATCCTGTACCAAGGACACAACTTAGCCAATAATACAATTAATAACTAGTTAAATTAATGAATTAACCACATTAGGGTTATGTTTATTCTAAACTTAACCCAAATCCAACTCACCATCACTAGATTCGAGATTATAACCCATCTTACCCAAATAATACAATACCTGAGTATCCCCATGACACAAAGGGTCACCAATGAACTTACACCCAAAAGAAACTCTCGATAGCCACCAATAGAACTTAAATAAGGCAAGACAAAGGGACTCTCAAAATAGTATGGATGGCCAAACCAACTCTTCCAGCACCTCCTGGTTGTGTGCCAAATGTAAACCAATCTACATTAACTTCTTCTTACAACAACAATCCAAGCACCAAACAACAGAATTAAGAAAGCTAACAATCACCAAGGGAAACCCATATGAATCAAGCTAAACTTACACCCCAACTCTAAGTAATCTCATGGCAAGATCAGAGCAGATCCAAAACGAAACAACCAACTCCCTTTACAAACCTTCCCAATCCAAACAGAGCACACACTGATCTAAACAAGATTAACTCTAATCTCATTCTAGATCAAATTTCAAAATCAAAAACTCACGATAAAGGGAGTCAAGAACAAAAAAAGAGAACCAACATCAACCCTAACCCAATTTCAGCAAGCTCAAGAATGCAATTCTCATACATGAGTTGGAGTCAGCAATGCTCCCTTGTTCAACTCCGGTGAGCTAATCCCATCTCACAATCGAATGCTCTAATCGGCGACCTCAAGAGCAGGATATTTTCCCAAGTGGGGTCCGAAAGTGCCTCCACTCCTCGTAGGTCTGAGAAGACTGAGCGGGAGGAGAAGCTGAACAAGGATGGCTTCTCATGGCCAAGGTCAGAAGATGGCACCCATCTCCCTCGACAAGTAGTGCACGATGGGCAGTGCATGATCCTCTCCTCTATGGCGTCGCTGGGCCGGAGGAGATGTTGGCGAGGGGAAGATCTCGATCTCCTCAGTTGCCAATCCATGCCCCCTAAGTCCCCCTCTTGAAGGTGAATCGGCGGATGGTCATCGTCGTGGATTGAGCGAAGAAAAACCGATGAGATACCCATGGATCGACTGGCAATCGGAGGAGACAGAGGGAAAAAGAATCACGATCAGAGGAGAATGAGGGGAGTCGGCATTGCGGCTGTGGCTAGGTCATGTGAGAAGAAAGGGAGGGTTGCGGCCAAAACAAGAGGAGGAGGAGAAAAGATTATAAAGGAGGGCATTTTTGCATAAAAGTCCCTCAACTTTCTGAAATCTAAACCCTACCCTTAAGGTAAGGGTTTTAGCCATTTAACCTCCAACTTATTTTAATCCACCTCCATAAATCTCTAGGGTTAGCATATTTACCCTTTCGAAATTTAAGAATTTACCCGTAAACCCTTGATAAGTTTTAAGTTTTTACAATAAAGCCCCTTGGGCTCCTCCCGTAGGGCCGGAAATCCTAGACTCTATCCAGAAAAATCCTGAAAAATTTTCTGGTCCGGATTTTCGAATTGTCGTATTTTACATTCTCCCCTACTAATAAAAATTTGGTCCCTAAATTTCGTCATTCCTCATACGGCACACACTAGCAGCTAAACATATTTGTACTCATCATGAGTGACCACTTCGACCCATTGCGACATTTAAGGGTTCGAATCTGGGGAAGGCAAAAACCCACTGCCAGGGGTGGGAAGACCGTAGGGCACAACCTAGAGAGCCGCCTGATGAGGCTAGAGGGGTCATGTCGCTACACCATGTCCTCCCCTTCTTTCGGCGGTTACTGGATAACTTTGAAACAGTCTGTGTCGTTACTACACTTCGATCCGTTGCGACATTTAAGGGCCGTGATGACTCCTTATGATGGGGAAGCTTATCCATAGATCCGTGAAAGGGGGGGAGGACCATTGCTTCAGGTCGAAGCTAACTCGGGCTCCACTTCCCCAAGTGAGCTCGAGGCCTTCTGACCCGGGTGAGCACGGGCGCTATAATTCCTGAGGCACTCTCAGGACCTAACCCCTCAGGGTGGTCCCGGGAGGGGTCTTTTGGCTATCCTTCCAGGGCGTGTCCCCCGAGGAGGGTCCTGGGGCTCAGGAAGGAGGTCACTTGGACTCGCCGTGACATGTCCCGCAGCTTCTTCATCCCCCGTGCCTTCCACAGGCTATTCAACCTTATCACAAGTCCCTCCCTTCAAATCTGATCGAAAGAAGTGTAGCTGATTGATCGGACTAGTGCAAAGATGAAGAAGCTGAATTTCGGCGGGACTTTGTGTCCATTACTGCCCTTTCAGTAGTTATAAGAGACCCTCGGATTATAATCTTCGTCCCGAGTTCTGAGAAATCCTCCTTTTGGTTTCATCCTTTCCAAAAAAGGCCCCTACGATTCTTGAGGTATTATAATGGTGCTTGTCTCTCTGTCATAAAGGTGCATGGCGCTTTTTTGATGGAGACAAGGTACCTTAGGAATGCCTCATCGCCACGTGCTTCAACGGCCATCTCCATGAATTCTTACTGGTGTGCGGCGCTGTAGCTGGCTCACGTCAGGTGATTGTCCCAGGTGCGGCGGTTTCTCGTTTTCCACATGCCTCATCCCCATTGCGCCTAAACAGGCGGCTTCCTGGGTATAAGAGGGGAGGATGAGGACATTTAGGCCCACATCCGACTTCGTGGCTGGGTACGCTTCGGCTTCCTCTTCTCCTATCAGGCTTCTTTTACGCATAAGTAGTTTGTCTCTTTCTCGTCCTTCTCTCAGGAACCATGGAAGGATACCGAGTGGAATGGTATGAGTCTGCCTCTTCAAGAGTGAGGCCGGAGGCTCTGCAGGCGGCCACCAAGGCCTACGGCATCCTAGCAAAGACGGCGGTGGTTATCCCCAAGGTAGGTCAGACGCCAGTGGAGCCTCCTGCAGGCATGTCGACCTTCTTCCTAGGGCAGGTGGAGTTAGGACTTCGTTTTCCTGTCCCCCCTTTCTACATGAATATATTCTCCTACTTTGATATCCCTCTCCACCAGATGACTCCTAACGTCTTCGCTCAGATGGGCGGGGCGTATATTGTCTTCAAGCTTTTTGACCTCCCCCTGACTCCTCATCTTTTTCACTCTTCCTTTGTCCCGATTGGTTCTAGGGGGGTCTTCAGCTTCTCGGGCCGATCGGGCCATAAGTTTTTAGGAGGGTTTCCCTCTTTGCACAAAGGGTGGAAGGAGAAGTTCTTCTTCATCCAACTACCTGCATTGCCTTTCGGTCCCCTTCGCTGGATAGAGGCTCTCCCCGATCCTCCTTCTTTAGGAGATTTTCTTCAGAGTTCTGCCTATCGGCATGCTAGGAACGTACTCTCTGGCATGGAATTCAGCGGTCTGGGGCTGGTACGATATGAGGAACTTATGTTCCGGGCGGGTCTTAGCCCCAAAGTGACCCGAATCAACTCCAGCCTCTGTATGTTTGTCTTCTTGTTTAATGCTTGTTAATTCTGACTCATGTTTCCTTATTTGTCTATTGCAGAGGAAGTCATATTCGCCAAGGTGATGGGCCGACTAATCAAGTGGGAGGAGGCCAACAAGAAGACGCTAAATCCTCCCCCGGTCATTCCTAAGGCACCCCCTGCGCCTACCGAGTCCTTGGTGGGGACTACTGACTCGTCCCATGGGACGGCTTCACCTAAGAGGGTAGAAACTACTATTACATCTCCGCCTGTTCCGAGCCGAGGGTCTTCAGATCACCAAGCTGACCCTATGGCAGGTCTTCCTTCTGAAGGTGGCTCCCCCCCCCCCCCCCGCCCCAAATAGTTGTTCGCCCAAGGAAGTTAGTGACCCGTCCTCCCCTCCTATCACCCCCTCGGCAGTTCGGCCCACTGTTCGGCAGAAGAGGAGACTCCCAAATGGTTTGGGTCATAGATGGGAAAGGCTACGTTCCGCGGGTCCCGACCCTCTCCCCTCTGTGCCTGAGGAGGCGGTCACTCCTTCCAAGGGGGGAGCGCCTGTTCTTACACCTTTTCCTATCCTTTCGGTCGCAACTCCGGAGAGGGTCGGCATAGCTCCTAGTTTTCCCTCAACCGATCCGGCCGAGGCCTCGTAGGGTAAGGAGGTAGTGCGTACCCAATACTGAATGAGGCTGGATCGCCTCAAGAAGAAGTTGGATGTGGCATTGGAGGCTTCCATGCAATCCTTCCCCCCAGTGCAATTGAAGGAGGTCCCGCCCGAGGGGGTCTTGTCTGTGGGGAGTTCTAACTCTGAGGGGGGTGACTCTGACCCCTCCAGTCTACCACCTGAAGCTCCAGTTGTCCAACGACTTTCCCCCCGCCAGGGCTCGCTGCTGCCGAGGGACGGGGTAACACGTCAAGTACCCCTAGAGGGGCAGTCGTACGAGTCTTGGCTGGCCCGCTAACCACTCTCTGGGAGACTCTTCTGAAGGCACAGGTGACTGTTGCATTGGATATTCTCTTACCTATTTTCTGACCTCTTGGTGCAATGCCAGGCAGCTGAAGATTGCGTAACAGCCGGTCGAGGTCTGTATTCCTGGCCCTGGGTTGAAGCCTTGTTCCGCCAGGCCTTGAGGGCAGAGGCTGCAGCTAACCATGAGCATCGAGCAGGAATGATGCAGGCGGGGGTCAGCAGAGCTCTCCGTGTGAAAGTTGAGCATCTGTTGAACCTCTTGCAGGACAAGGAGCGGGTTCTTCAAAATTCTCGGCACCGAGAATGTCTGGCATCTGAGAAAGTTGTGGTCGTTACCAAGGACCTACTCCAGGTGACGCAGGAGAGACACCAGCCCCAGGTGAGAGAGAAGGAGTTGTTGGGTAATATCCGACTTATGGTAGCCTCAGCCGAAAGATTGAACTCACACATTCAGGATCAAGCACACCAGCTCGGCCAGAGAGAGTCCGACTTCATGATGGCTATGGAGCGCGTGTCTGTCTTGGAAGATGATCTGGCCCAAGCTTGGTCGAAGGTGAGAGCCACATCAGACAGACTCAGGGAGGCCCTAATTGAGCAATATGGGTTGTTTGTTGAGTTGGGATGGTTGAAGTGCTCACATGAGGCTGTCGAGGCCGAGCTCCACGCTCTTTGGGTTGTTAAGGCTTCTAGCTCTAAGGAAGCTGAAGCGGATTTCAAGGCAAAGTTTCTGGAGTCAGCAGAATTTCGCGCTATCATCGCCGACTAGGTAATGAAACGACTGCACCAAGGCTTCCACGGGGGTTGTCGACCAGCTGAAGAAGGATTAGTTTCTGCCTCTTGATGCCGACCCGCGTTTGTGAGGGATAGCTGAGTTAGAGAGGGGCATTCTCCCGAGGGCCCGGAAATGTAGGACCGTACGTTTACCAGGGAGTTGGGCCCTGTTGTAGAAAACATGATCATTTTATTTTTCTATTTTGCCTATCCTTGGACCCGATTCCACGTGTCGAGTGTCTTTGCCACGAAGCCTCAGGAAAGTAAAAAGATAGAAATTTTTCCTGAGGTCGATCCTGGGTACGGATCTTCTGTGATAACCCTGTTGGGCTCCTTTTCTTTTGGTGGGGGATGGCTCTAGAACCGTTGCTTCTGCGCCACCTGCGACGTTTTGAATGGACTCATAAAGAGTTGCAGGTTCCTAGGTGCGGTGAAGGCATGTTGACTGATGCGACGCTTCAGACTTGGCGTCCTTTGCTATTCCCGCTCCACGCCTGCATTAAATGCGCGGAGAGGCAGTAGTCGCTATAAATAGGGGGAAGGATGTATCGTCTTCCACATTCATTCTGCCTTCTTCCCTTTTTGCAGCGAGATGTCGGTGCCTTCTCGTCCACCCCTTTTTGTCGCCGGAGCCTTTGACACCACCGGAGAGGGTAGCGGAGATGCGGTAGTGTTTCTGGCGGGGGAACCAGCAGAGGTGAAACTTCGTGCCACACATTTCTTGCCGAGGAGCATGGCGGAGATGATGTCCAAGGTCTCGCTGAAGATCCTTGCGGAGATAGGACTCCGAGATTATCCTAGGAGTCCAGAATAGACGTTATTGGCCTGCTAGGGGGCATGGCGGAGATGACATGGCCAAATGGTTGCCTCCCCCTGAACGGCCTTGTCTGCCTCAAGCGTCATCCTCTTCCAAATCCTCTTTTCCCAGAGTTTTTGGGATCAGATGGTGTTTGCAAGGGATGGTGAGGCAGCATCATCGGAAGGGGAGCTTCTTCTGTTAAGGTAATTCTTCTTTGTGTCTCCTCTTCCTCCTTCTGAACATTGCCTCAGATTCATCTTCGCGGGAAGAAATAGCCGAGGTCTTCAGATGGGGTCGTGCTACCCATGTATTACCTCAGGCGTCCTCATCTGTTACCGACTACTCAAAAGGTGGTCGAAGATTCAACGATCACGTCGACGACCTCCCATCTGTTACCGACTGCTCGGATAGAGAACCCAGAAAGTGGCCGAAGATTCAAGGATCACGTCGACGGACTCCCGCGCACCGCCTATTTGGAAGATGGTTTCGAGCCCAATGACCCTGCCGGAATGACATCGGAGAGAGGAAAGACCCAAGTAGAAGAGTGCTTTCTCTCACAAGATATTCTGATTGTATCTTGATAATTCTCTGAGATATTGACCTCCATGTATTTTTCATATAAATAAAGTAAAATTTGTCACCTCATGTATGCATATGTCTGCATTGCCTTAGTACTTTTGTCGTCTCACCTGCTTTTCCTTTGGTCGGGTAAGCCCCCTTACCATTGCTGCTGCAACACCCACATGTCCCAGGCGTTCGAGAAATCGTTGGGCATCAGGGTTTGTGTCCTTGGTTGGGAGTCTGTAGTAACCCGGACCAAGTCTAAGTACCTCGAGTATCAGCTGCATTGCGGGGTATTAGGGTTATGGGTACTTGGTCGAGCGTGGCAACCCAGACCAAGCCTAAGTACCCCGGGCATCGGCTGCACCGCTAGGTATTAGGGTTTTGGGTACTTGGTCGGGCGTACCAACCCAGACCAAGCCTAAGTACCCCGGGCATCGGATACACCGCGAGGTATTAGGGTTTTGGGTACTTGGTCGGGCGTGACAACCCAGACCAAGCCTAAGTACCCCGGGCATTGGCTGCACTGCGAGATATAAGGGTTTTGGGTTCTTGGTCGGGCGTAGCAACCTAGACCAAGCCTAATTACCCCGAGCATCGGCTGCACCGCGAGGTATTAGGGTTTTGGATACTCGGTCGGGCGTGGCAATCCAGACCTAGCCTAAGTACCCCGGGCATCGGCTGCACCGTGGGGTATTAGGGTTTTGGGTACTCGGTCGGGTGTGGCAACCCAAACCAAGCCTAAGTACCTCGGGCATCGGCTGCACAGCGAGGTATTAGGGTTTTGGGTATTTTGTCGGGCATAGCAACCCAGACCAAGTCTAAGTACCCCGAGCATCGGCTACACCACTAGGTATTAGGGTTTTGGGTACTTCTGTAGTGCGTGGGTAGTTTGAAGAAGGCATCTTCCCTTATTCCTTAAATTTGCTGCAAGGTAACAAAAATATACAAAAGGACACACAATATATAATATAGATCTCACCGGGACCGAAAAGGCCAGAGACAGCGGCCTTACTCGGACCTCCCGAGCTTCTGGTTCTTCGCTTTCTGCGCATGATCTACTCCTTTAGCTAGTCTTCAAGACCCCTTGGGTTCTTCCGTGACTCTGTTTTGACTTCCCCACTATAGCACAGTCAAGACACCAGCTGGTCTCCTTTGACTTCGACCACTCAATCACCTACGGGGAATTTTATCTTCTAGTGGTAAGCAGAGACCACCGCTTGGAAAACACTGAGCGCGGGGTGACCCAGTATAGCATTGTAGGAAGAGGGAGTGACCACGATCAAGAAGGGAGTCCTCCTAGTCCTTTCCTGCCTGTCGCTGCCCAAAGAGAGTGATAGGGTGATTTGCCCCACCGGCTGTACTCGATACCCCGTGAAACCGAACAGTGAGGTTGAGACCGGGAGTAGTTCATCTTCATCAATCTGCATCTGGTCTAAAGCCATCTTATACAAGATGTTCATGGAACTCCCTGTGTCCACAAAGATACGCTTAACCTCGTAATTAGCAATACGAGCTATGATCATTAAGGCGTCTTCATGGGGAGCTTCCACTTCTTCCAGGTCGGCTAGTCCAAAAGATATTGTAGGGTCGGGTTCCTGACTCCGGCTGGTTCCAATGGAGTAATTTTCTAGTCGCCGGGTATGAGACTAGAAAATAGCTACTCCCTCTTCCCTTGTATTCCAGACCCTTTACCGGTTCCATTCCTGGGAGTTACCTCTGATTCCATTTACGAGTATTTTTTCGGACACCCCAGGCTGGAGGCCTTGATGAGCTTGCCGGAGAGTTCCCCACTTTTGCTGCCCTTAGACTCTCCCCGGTTGATTATGTCCTCTTTAAGATTATCACCAACTGCCTTCTTCCAATCACCTCAAAACACTTAGCAGAGATCCGTCCATTTCACTGCGTGATGCTCTACGGGATGCATCAGCACCTAGACTTTGACATCATGTCGAGCATTTACCAGTCCATTCTCTACTATAGTGATCCCGGGCGTCGTACAGTTTATATGCCTTTTGGCCACAATATTACTGAATGACTCCAGTCAGTCGGTATTGATGTGTCCAGAGGTAGGACTGTGTCGATGGTTGGGCAAGACTGAAGACTTGGGAAACACACATCTTCCAAGTCTGGCATCATTGCTGATCCTCGAGGGCTTAGGTGGAAAGATGGGAGGGGTCTGGGGGAGCTTCCACGGGTGCCACATATTCAGGTAGCAGCAGCTCCAGCTGGATATCATGGTGTGCCGGCTGCAGCGGAGGACGACGACGAGGCGGAGCCGGATCTTGATAACCGTTTTAGTCACATTATAGTGTAATTAATTTTCTCGTTTCAAGCAATTTTGTAGTAAGAGTTGAACCGAATCGTCTCTCAAGGACCCAATACGATGCATGCACTTCTCCGGTCTATGAAAAGTAGTAAATTGTAGAAAAGTAAAAGCTGGATAAACAAAACATGTTTTCTTGGGGTTGCAGATAACAAAATAATTAAACTTAGCTACAAACTTCTACCTAATAGCATTCACTACTCAGAATTGAAGTATCAAGCTAACTAATTGTTTTGGACAGCAAAAGAACATTTAAAACTAGGAAATCACAGCAGGGTTTTATCTATAGATCCTAACTAAACGGCCATCCATTTCATCATCAAGCACAGGTTCAATTGAAGCCATTCAACAAGCATTCTGCATTCAAATATCAAAAGATTGAAAGCATGGACAATTTTCTACAAGAGATGAGCTGTGAAAACAATAAGCTAAGATGGAAATTTGAAACTAAGCTGGAGATTACTGTTCTACAATGGAAAATATGTGGAAATTCGAAAGCAATTGAAAAGGAAATGCAATTGATGTTCTATAGCCAGTAAACAAGTAAAAACAAGTAAAAGAAAGCTGAAATTGGGTGTCCGGTAGAAGAAAGCTCTGCTCTGATGAAGCCAATCGCTTCCTAGCCAGAGTAGAAGAGGGAATGGGCTGTGGAGTCGAAGAAGAAGGTCTGTCCAAGCTGTTAATCCCCAGAGAAACCGATTGAACAGTAGCTTCCTTCCTCCATCGCTTCTCCCCTGCGTTCCTCCGTAATCCGAGAGATGAGATGAGATCCCCTTCTTTGGCTGCCCTAACCCCCCTTTTCTACTTCTCCTTTCCACCCTTGATTTCCTATGATAAGTGGCTGAGATCACTTGTAAGGAAACTCCATCAATCGTCGTTGCCAGATTCAAGTGGAGGGTTGTGATAATCCGAGCATCTGATCGCATCTGGACAACTACTGATCGGACTGAATGGCTCTGGATCGGTCTGGATGCTGCCTGATCGGTCTGGGGACCGATCAGAAGCCTCCCTGATCGGTCTGGGGACCGATCAGGATGTGATCAGTAGCTAAAATTTTGAATTCCTCTGTGCCATCTCCTCCTGATCGGTCTGGGGACCGATCAGGCCTTCCCTGATCGGTCTGGGGACCGATCAGGCCTTCCCTGATCAGTCTGGTGACCAATCAGGGCTCCAACAGAATGAGATTAGAGTCTGATGTCGTTCTTTATGGATCCATCTTTGCCCCGGATGTGCCCCTTTTGATTTGATGATGCACAAGCTGTCCAAAAAATCCAATCGAATGAAATATGAGTGTGAAAATGCAGGAAAATTAATTAACCAATGAAAATACATCCTATTAATAATTATGCATCATTTCATAAACAAATACACCCCAAAGACCCAAATTTCCCCACTAATGGCACAAAATTTATCGATCAAATTGCTAATTATCAGATCTCCGATGGCAGACCGCAGAGCTTGAGCAGAAGATGGACCACAGATTTCACATGTGGGAGCTCGGGCAGCAAGAGATCCGGTCTGAGGTTTCTCTGATGCGAGCCGATTAGCAGGAGATCCGATCTGAGGTTTCTGGGATGTGTGCCTATCAGCGGGAGATGTTTGCCGAGCTATGTGCATGGATGGCTGGTCATCCGCCACCGCAGACATTTCCTGGCTTTCAGCCTTCGAGCAGCACGACTCCAGGGAGCTTCCTGCCTTTTGATGATACTGTATTTGATCCAATACAGTTTGATGCCCCCCATGATCCCACTGATCAGGATTGATTTCTTTTGCTGTATTTTGACTTATGACTCCTGTTTGATGACTATCTGTGACTGATGTCATTTTGAGGTGTTTACTTGTTTTATTGTCATATGATGCATATGAGTGTCTGCCTTGCTATATTTATTTCATATGCTTTCATATGTCTTTCACTTATCACTCTGTCTTTTTTTGTTTTGGGGAGAGACCCTTGGTTAAGGGGGAGATTTTTAAACATAATAACCAGTCTACACCCTTTTCAGTGTTTGACAAAGGGGGAGAGAATGGTTAGTTAAGTTTAGAGTTTGTTAACAAATTTAATTATTGTAGAGGGAGGACTCTAATTCCCTTGCAATAGTGAAATTTGACTTCTAATACATAAACTTAAAATCGGGTTGTCAAACAACAAAAAGGGACAGATTGTTGATGCAATCTGACCTGATTAGTGTTGACAACGATTTAAGTTTAGTTGAGTGAGATAAGTTCGGATTAAGTCCTGGTCGGGGACTGGGCACAAAATCCTAGTGAGTGAAGCCGGGTCCTAGTGAGTGAAGCTAGGTGACGGAAACCCCGGTGAGTGAAGTCAGGTCCTAGTGAGTGAAGCTAGGTGACGGAAACCCTGGTGAGTGAAGCCAGGTCCTAGTGAGTGAAGCTAGGTGACGGAATCCCCGGTGAGTGAAGCCGGGTCCTAGCAAGGGAAGCTAGGTGAAGGAAATCCTGGTGAGTGAAGCCGGATCCTAGCAAGGGAAGCTAGGTGAAGGAAATCCTAGTGAGTGAAGCTTGTTAGATCGTGACGCTTGCTAGAGGGGCGGGGGGGGGGGGGGGGGGTGGGGGGTGAATAGCACTTTGTCGATGTTTCTCTACAAGATTGTTAGTGCAATACAAATAGAAATAATAAACAATATCAAATTCAACGCTAACAAGGAGATTTTTACTTGGTATCCACCCCGAAAGGTGACTAATCTAAGGATTCACGCAATTGCACACTCTCCACTATGAAAACCTCCTTCAAGGTGGAGAAAACCTTTACAAGGTCGTCTTCTTCCTCTTTACAAGATGCAATGAAAAGTGAGAGGAATATCTGAGGAGTATTGGCACGAACATCACTTTTGTACAGTAAAAACCTGTACCAACATCGTGCCAAAAAGTCCCCTGGTGCAGTCGACTGGTATAGCCTTAAATGCTAGCCAACGACTATATTTTGGGGTTACCAGTAAACTGCCCATGGGGCAGTCGATTGGTCGAAGGCTGAAAACCTTCTGTGAGTTTTGGCAGTCGACTGTCTGTCTGCCAGTCGACTGCCCAACTCTTACAAGTACTCATTCTCACTCCAAACACTCTCCTTCACGTGTGCCTTCAGGTATACTCCCTTGGCTTGCCCCTTGATGTCTTCTTCCACTAGCTATAGTCCCTCGGATGCGCACACAAGTCTTCCCTTGGCTTGCCTCCATGTCACCCTTCACGTGTGCCCTTTGAAGTCCACTTCCCGGCTTGCCCTTGGAGTTCTCCTCCCTCGGCTCTCGTCCCTCGGATATGTCCGCCATGTGTGATTCTCCAAGTCCTGCAAACTCAATCACACATATCAAATAACAACACAACACCCTAACCTTAAATATATTGGCACACACACATCAAAACCATGATCTTCCCGATCATTCTTGGGCCGATTGCCTCAACAATCCCCCCTTTTTGATGTGTGGCAATATGTTTAAGTTAGGGAGAAAAACCAGTCAACAACAGTAAATAACAATAGCAATTGAAAAACAAAACATAGTAAAACCAAGAGGAACCTCCCCCTTAACCCATGTCTTCTCCCATTTTCAATTATTATCATAAACCAAAAATTAAGTTGCAAACCTAACTTAACAATAAGCAACAACAATTAAAAATACAAGACATAGCAAAATCTAAGAGGTAACCTGCCCCTTAACCTATGTCTTCATCCATTTTCAATTTTTCATCATAATCCAAGATTAAGTCAAAAATTTAAGCTAAAAATCTAACTTAAACCACCAATTCTCCCCCTTTGACACCATCAAAATGATTGCCCAAAACAATACTCACCCATTGCATCAAATGAGAGAACTTCTCATTTCTGAAAAACTCAAAATCTGAATTCAGTCGTATCAGTCGACTGGCCAAAATGGCAGTCGACTGATACTCTGTCAGTCCCAATTTTCAGCTTCTAAGCCGAATTTCAGAAACCTCCCAAAAATTTTAGAAAATTTCAAAAATTGTAAAAATTTGCAAACATGTTTCATGTAAGATACTCTATCAGGGAAAAATATCATTTCATGAAAAATCCAAACATGTTTGACTTTTTGACAAAATTTCAAAGTTCTTGAAAAACACTAAGTTTGTATCAAAATCTCAACTTAGCTTTGCAATCATATATCTTTTAAGCTTATGGCAAAACATATAAAATATAAAATAGTTTTCAAATATTTAAAATGTCCAACCATGATCTTTGGGCAAGATGTCCATTAATTAAATACTTGCTTTCCCCATGGTTGGTCTATTATTCATAATTTGATACTTTTAATGACCCAACACTATGCCACAAGCACAAATGAATCATTTGTATCATCCTAATAGATCAATGATAAGTGTTATTTTATTGATTATTTTAGGTTATTAAATTCATGTTTGACCCATATTTTACTTGTTTAATCTTGCATTTATTCTAGGTTCTAGAAATAACTACCATTTTGGACTTAATTGTAAATCTCGATACATTTGAATTATTTTGCCACTAAATTGTTGATCTATTTTTTGTAAGCATGGATAGATCATGGACCTAGGTTATGCTGGGTCAAATTGAGTCGGAAGTGGACCCGGATCGAGTGATCAAGCTTCAGACAAATCTGGGCCGTCCGATTCAAAAACGGCTAGATCTGAGCCATCTGGGAACCTTTGAGGTAATCCGAGCTAGGGTTAAAGCTGATCAAGCACTCAGGTCAAGATCTGAGATTTTCATCCAAATCAGAGATCATTCAACCGTGGGATCAAGCTCAGAGGGCTCTAGACTGTCCATTCGAAGATCAGGTTGATCTGGGCTATCCATTGTAAATTTGGAAGATCCAAGCTACCTCGAGGCAGATCTTGACCCTTGATCAACATTATCAAATTTTGGGTTCGATCAGAGCAGCTCCGACCGTTGGATCAGAGCAGCTCCTCGACTCTGCCATTTGCCTTCCTTGGATCGGTTGTGCACCATTTCATCCATCTGAGCTATCTGGAGGGGTTCCCTAGAGTGCTCGGATCATCCACAAGCTTCAGCGCAATCGGACACAGCCGGATTGAGCTGATCAAATGGGGTCTTCGGATTTGAGCAAGCTGAGCTGGATTTGATCACAGATTCAGTTTTCCCAGTGATTTGTGGAGCTTACGGGTTCGAGGCTCACCCTTATGTGATGGCAAGGAGTTCTTGAGCTAAAAGAGGGATTGATGATAGTTTTCTTTATGCAATTCTGTATTAGCTGTAATTTCAATTTCTACATATTAATTCCAGCTTTCGAACGATGTATCAGTGAATTCAGTTGATCTTAATCGGTTCTGCATTTATTAGTTTCTCAAGTTTGCAAGTATTAGATAGGTAGTTTGTTAGTGAGCAATTGCAATTAGCTTAGTTTGTTTCGTAGTTAAGTTTCTTTTCTGCATTTCACTTAGCTTTTAGCTTATCAGTTTTCCCTCTTGTAGCGTATCAACTTATCATTTCTGCAATTCAATCTCCATTTCTGCCATTCTTAGTTTAGCATTTCTGAATTTCGAATCAGTGAGCTTAGTTTTCATTTGAATTGAATCTGAACATTAGAATTGAGTACTTAATCTCAGCTTGTTGTGTTTCAATTACCAATTCTGCAAGTTTTAGTTCCAATTCTGCAAGTTTAGATTTACAAATCCTTGAAGTTTGTGTCAAGTGACTCTTAGATCTTCTACATCATGTATGAACATTAGATGGTGCAATTAATCTCAGTTGCTTACTTGTTTCTGCATTCGAATCAAGACTGAATCTGTGCCTGCAAGTTCTGCTTTCATACATTTCATTTCTGCATTCCTGCGTATCAGTTCTGTCTTAGGTGTGTTTCTGAATTTATCAATGTTCGGCTTTTAAATTTCTTCACTAATTTATGCTTAGCACTTCACTTATAGCCTCACCTTCCCAGCTGAAGTGATCAGTTTATTTCTGCATTGCCAATTACAATTTCTGCAAGTTTCTAGTCTATGTTTGGCACGTTAGTTTCTTTTTCCTTTTCTGCATATTAAGGTGGCTGCAATTCTGCATGTTGTATCAAGTTTCAACATACCTTTAAGTGTGCTTTTGAGCTAGAAACCAACCTCCTTTGCATTCAGTTCATTTCTGAATTGCAATCTTCTTTTCGGCAATTTAAGCTGTTCATTCCTGCAACTTGTATCAAGTGAGGTTTTGGTACTGATTTTTGTAACACTTTGGCTATAGATTGCCTTGCATTTGGTTTGTCTGGAGTAGTAATTCCTGAATGCCTTGCATTTGGTTTGTCTATGTTTGGCACGTTAGTTTCTTTTTCCTTTTCTGCATATTAAGGTGGCTGCAATTCTGCATGTTGTATCAAGTTTCAACATACCTTTAAGTGTGCTTTTGAGCTAGAAACCAGCCTCCTTTGCATTCAGTTCATTTCTGAATTTTAATCTCCTTTTCGGCAATTTAAGCTGTTCATTCCTGCAACTTGTATCAATGCAACTTGTATCAAGTGAGGTTTTGGTACTAATTTTTGTAACACTTTGGCTATAGATTGCCTTGCATTTGGTTTGTCTGGAGTAGTAATTCCTGAAGCAAGTCTTTGCATTAATTTCAATCGAAATTCAGCTACTGTGTTGATTTCATTGCTTAGCATTTGGTTTGCATTTGACATCAGAATTATTTTCCAAAATTCAGTTAAATTCCCTTGGTTGAGTAGGTTTCCCATTGATTGAGTTATCAATTGCCATACCTAGTTTATGTTTGCTTAGTTAAGTTTATTTCTTTGCATTGTGTTTGCATTTCTAATTGAAACCAAACCCAAATTTTATTTGAAACCCAAAAATTATTCGACGACATATAAACTCGAGCTAGAATCAAACACCCTCAACTAGCCCTAGGAAAAATATGACCTGTGGTCCCTCTACTACGTTTTCATCTTTGCTAACAAAAAGGGTTTCAGCTTTACACATATCTAAATTTTGAGACTCACATTTGTGACACCTAGTTCGAGTCCATCAATCAAGCACCACCTTCCTAATCTATTACCCCAAGGTTCATTCTATACTTCTATAAAACACATACCAAGGCCTCTTCTTAATGATGTAAATTCTGATTCGGGAAGAAGCATGTTAAAAATGTTGGCAAGGTTTGGCTTTGACTCAAAATAGTGTAATTCTATGTCTCTCCTTGCCACGTGGTCCCTAATGAAGTGATGCTTTACTTCAATGTGTTTTGTTCTAGAATGGTGAACCGGATTCTTAGTCAAATTGATTGTACTTATATTGTCACACAAAACTTTGACCTTGGAATAATATAACTCATAATCCTCTAAAGTGTGCATGATCCAATGTAGTTGGGACACACAACCACCCATTGCCACATATTCGGCCTCCGTTGTTGATAGGGCAACACATGGTTGTTTCCTACTACTCCAACTAACTAATGAAGACCCAAGGAATTGACATCCTCCACTAATACTCTTCCTATCTAGTTTACATCCCACATAGTCCGAATCGGTGTATCCAATAAGATCAACATTTGGGGTTCTAGGATACCAAACCCCGACACTGAGAGTACCTTTAATATACCTTAGGATCCTCTTTACTACCACCAAATGAGACTCTTTGGCACATGATTGGTACTTTGCACACATACCCACCGTAAATAATATATCGGGTCTACTAGCGGTTAAATACAATAGACTACCAATCATGCTCCTATATAGTTTTAAATCTATCAATTTTCCTTCAAGGTCACTATCCATTTTAACATTTGTTCCTATAGGGGTAGATGCTACCTTAGCATTTTCATGTCTAAATTTCTTTAACATTTCCCTAGCATATTTAGTTTGATACACATGAGTCCCTTCATTTAATTGTTTAACTTGGAGACCTAAAAAGAAAGTTAACTCTCCTACAAGACTCATCTCAAATTCTGTTAGTGACATGAGAGAAGTGTCCTAAGGCAATCGCCTTATGATTGTAATCATTTATTTTTAATAAATGAATATTCACTATTTGAGTATACATGATTATTTGATTAAGATCTTAAGCTCATTTACTGAATGTCCGCAATACAATTCACATCATGAGAGAATTTGTGATGAATTCACAACTAGTGACTATCTCTACATGTGCAATTGTGAAGTATTGAAATTGTCCCTAGTCGATGAATTGATAAATACGGACACTATCAATTCTGTTGAGACTAGCATGGGTTATTCTCTAATCTGCTGATTCTCACTGGCTGGTGACATGGAGATATCCGGAGATAAACATGAATGCTAGTTAAGGGAACTAGTTCATTGGAGTGACTGGCTGTAAAACTTCATATGGTAGTCTACATATAGATATGTCAGTGAAGTTCTTACTGCAGCTTAAGTGCGATGTTCCTTTGACTTGCGGTGTTCAAGTCATCTTGGTCATGGAGACTTATACTTTGACATCTTAAGCAAGCATCTCCAAGGAGGTGTGGACCCAGGATGATTGGGTATAAGCCGAAGTGCCCGAAGATGTTTGAACAACCTACAAAGGATTCACCACTCCTTGCGAGGAGATGTATACCCGAGGCCTATCGTCGGATTGTTACTCGAAGCCTCTGGCCAGAGCATGACATGTTCAGAGTATGAATCTCTTATATACATGAGAGTAATTAGAATCCATAGGACGAGGAAACGTTACTTGGGCTAGGTGTGACGTAGTCAGCCTAGTGGGGACTGACACACATAGACCATGTCCTGAACCAAGTGGGTATAAGATGGTGAAGGGAATGGGGCATGATTCATTATAGCTGCTGAAGGGTTTCAGAATCATTTCTGAGGTCAACCGTTGATCTTTCAATTAATTGGGGATCATGATGTACTACTAGGTGTCACTCATGATCGTTCTATAATTAATTAGTTAATTATGGACGGCCAACATAAATTGAAAGCATATTTGGTCACACGCATAACGAGTAATTCGAAGGATTTAAAACGAGTTGAGAATTGGATTCTCCAATCGAGATAGACTATTTTTGGTAAGTCCAAACAATAATCAAAACTGAATTTATTTCAGACGCATCGGAAGCATAGAATGGCTAAGTCTTTTAAAGACTTAATGGGTGAATTAAATAAGTTTAATTCATTAAGGGATTTGATGCAATTGAGGTTAGATGGGTCGGCCAAGGAGGGGGCCTCCTCTCTTCTTGTCATGGCCGGCCACCACCATAAGAGGATAAGGCTATTTTGGTTTGTTTTATAAAATAGACCAAAGGTTGGTTTATTTTATAAAAGGTTATATAAATTTTATATATATAAATTTTTATAATGAACCAATGGTTGGTTTGTAAATTTTTATATAATGAATCAATGGTTGGTTTGTTTTATAAATTTTATATAATCATGCCAAAAGAAAGAGAGCCTTGATTATAGATTGATTGAGAAATTATTCCATAATCAAGAAGAAGAAGCTTGATCATGAGAGCCTTGATTATGGATTGATTGAGAAATTATTCCATAATCAAGGAGAGGTTTGCTTGGGAATTAAGAAACCTCTCCCTATATAAAGGACCCAAGGGGTGCAATGGAAGAGGATCCATCCAAGAATTGCTTGGGCTCTCTCCTCTTCTTCTCTCCCTCTCTCTTGGCCGGCCATAGCCCTTCCTCCTTTCTTCTTGCCGTGAGCACAAGGAGAAGCATCAAGGCGACGAAGTTCTTCCTTGCGACGATCTTCCTCTTCGGCCAACCTTGGTGGTGAGTCTTTCGATTTGATTACTCTCTCGGTTTTCGTCGTGTTCACGGAGAATCTGGTAGTTCTCGTGAACACGAAACTCGTGACTTAGCGAAGTCATCCCGACGATACTCGGCGTGCATACGAATAGAGGCGGAGCTTTCAAGGGGCGCTAACGGTTGGATCTCGTCCCTTCTTCCAAGTTACGCAAGGTAATTCGTAGAGTAATTTCCTTTTCTGCAAAAATTTTATATTACAATTATGTGAACACATTGCATGCTTAGGATATGTGTTAGAATAATTTAGGAAATTATTCATGTTTTTTGTTTCCGCTGCATGTAATTATGTAACAATTACAATACGTGTCCGCGTCGGCATGCACCCGGTCCCAACAGTGGTATCAGAGCCGGTTAGTGTTCGACATAATCATATCATTGTTTTGCGGAAAACTTTGTGATGATCTCAATTTTGGAAATTTTTCCAATTATGGAAACTTTCCAATTATGGTAAATTTTAGATTTAGGAATTTCAAAATTTAGAAATCCTCATGAAATTTTGCAAACTTTTGAAATATCTCTGTTTCTGATATTTTATGATAATTGTGAAAACTTTCCATTTTTGAAAACTTTCCAATTTTGGAAATTTTCCAATTTTGGAAATACATAAGTTTTCTTTGTACCAGAATCTTACAATAATTTTGAAAACCTTTTAATTTTGGAAACTTTCCATTTATGAAAAGCTCGTAATTTTAGGCACTTTCTTTTCATGAAAGTCTAGACATTTTATGGAAACATTAATTGACAATTAAATTCAAATTGGTTTTTAAATTATTAACAAAATTCTTTACTTTGGGGAGTGCCTCGGGGAGCCACCCAAATTAAAGTTAGTTGTTATAATTTAATTTCCTATTTTGAATATGAATTGTTAAAATTGATTTGGGTAGGTCTCGGGGAGCCATCCAAATTATATTATTAACAAGTTCTTTAATTGTCAAGTTTAATTTGGTTATGCCTCGGGGAGCAGGCCAAATTAGATTTACAACAAATTTCTTTTCTTTGGGGAGTGCCTCGGGGAGCCACCCAAAGTAAATAATTTGTTGTAATTAATTATCCATAAATAAAATATGTGATCAAATCTTGGAAATTTTTTAGGTGATTCTCAAACGATAATTTCCTTATTTGATTTATGAGGTGATGCTCTTACATATTGTTGTCTCCAAAATTAATTAGGAAAAATTGTTTCCTATAGAGTTTATTTCCTTAAATAAAATTTTCATGAAAATAATATGTGGTTGAATTAATGGAATCTGTCTCTTAATTTAATAAGATTTGATTTAGAGAAATCAAAGTCTTAAACATATTATTTTCGAAATTGATTATGACAATTTAGGAAATTGTTTCCCAAAACAATTCCTTGAATAAAGTGTGAAATTAGAATTAGGAAAATCGGTTCCTAATTCAATTAATGAGACTTGATAAATTAAGTCACATACATACTTTATTAAGGAAATCGTTAGAACATGACATAATTATATGTCATGAATGTGCTTAAAAGGAAAAGGATGAGACCCAAAACCCCTTACAAAATATTAAGGCCAACACCTTCCATTAATATGGTTGGAACCGGAGTTTTGTTTCTCGTTTGGGTTGATGGACACATTCATGCCCGGCTTGAACCTCAACATGTTCAAACCATGGAATTAGTTTATGATTAATATAGTTAGAGTCAGAGGTCAATCCTTAGTTTTGGTTGTTGGACACATCCAAGCCTGACTAAATGGTTGAATGAGCTCCAACCATATTAAAACTATTTCTTGATTAATGGGTCAGCCTTAAGCTTGGAGCATCGATTTGTTGTGCCACAGCCAAGGTCGATGTAAAGAGAGGTGCAGTTGGGTGCTATGTATATTGTTGCATACTTGTTAATGAGTTAACAACCCAATGATTTATGCAAACATTCAATTAGTTGATAGCATAATGTGATAGTTACATATGTATAATATGTAATCGGTATAATTACCCACCTTCATAGCTAAGAATAACTTGATGAACTCTAGCCATGGTTGTTCTTATCTATGGTTGGATATCAACCTATTTGGAGATGTTCCTACGATCTCCCGAATTGATAAAAAGGGTTATTCAATTCGAAAAATAAATAGGATTTAATTAATGTATATTGATACATTCTTTATCATTCTTCTCACATAAGCTCAATTTGTATTTCTAGGATAATCACTTGATCATGTCTTCTCTGAATTTGCGTTCCATTTTGGACACCAATAAGCTGACTGGGCCAAACTTCATGGACTGGCTTCGAAACCTGAGAATAGTCATCAAGGCAGAAAAGCTTGCTTATGTCCTTGAAGAACAACTTCCCAACCATCCTCCAGAAGATGCAACTCCAGACCAGTTAGTGGCCTATCAGAAACATGTGGTCGATTCTGAACTTGCGAGTTGCATCATGCTGGGCGCTATGGTACCTGAGCTGCAAAAGCAGCATTAGCATATGGATGCTCATACCATCATCTTCCATCTTCATGAGCTGTTTGATGAGCAGGCGAGATCCGAAAGGTTCGAGGTCTCCAGACTCCTCTTCACCTCTAAGATGCAGGAAGGCACTTCTGTCTCACAGTTTGTGTTGAAGATGTAGGAGTACATTGAGCGACTAGGCACAATCGGATTTGCAATGGATCACGAACTAAGTGTTGACTTAATTCTGCATTGTTTGCCCAAGAGTTACTCACAATTTGTGATGAACTATCGGATGAACAAGCTGGAGACTACTATTCCTGAGTTGCTCAACCTGCTGAAGACTATAGAGCCTTCTGTAAAGCAGGATCAGAAGACGGTACTGTTAGTTGGTTCCTCAAAGAAAGGCTCTAAGAGGAAGCCCAAAGAACAGAATAAGGGAAAGAAGAAAAAGGCCAAAAAGACTAAAAGGCACCAAAAGGCACTTGCCATCACTGCGGCAAGGAGGGTCACTGGCGAAGAAACTGCAAGGTTTATCTTGAGTCCTTGAAGAAGAAGGCATCCGATGCCCCATCCTCTTCAGGTATCTTCGTTATTGAATGTCACTCTATTTCCTCGTCCACCAGGGTACTTGATATTGGGTGTAGCTCACATATATGTAATGACATACAGGGGCTAAGGAATAGAAGATGACTCGTCAAGGGAGAAGCGAATTTGCGAGTTGGAAATGGAGCAAAGATTGCTGCTGTTGCCATCGGAACATATTTGCTAAAGCTCCCTACTGGACTTGTCTTAGAATTGGATAATTGTTATTTTGTTCCTTCGTTAATAAAGAACATTGTATCTATTTCATGCTTGAATGAAAAGGGTTATCATTTAACTTTTAGTAACAATTGTTGTTACATAACTTTAAATGGTGTTCTTTATGGGACCGGAACTTTATACAATGGTATCTACACGTTAGATTTATCCGGTGACGTTTTCAATATCGAAGTTAGCAACAAACGTGCTCGAATAGATAATCAAATAGACTCCTATACGTGGCATTGTCATCTTGGCCATGTAAGTAAGAAACGCATGACCAAATTACACCGATGTGGAATTCTAGAATCATTTGAACCCGGTTCATTTGATACATGCGAATCATGCTTAAAAGGCAAGATGACCAAATTACCCTTTTCCGGAAAAGGTAAACCAGTGGGAGAATTGCTTAGTCTAATACATACTGATGTATGTGGACCAATGTCAACTCTTGCACAAGGAGGTTATAGCTACTTCATTACCTTTATCGATGATCACTCACGATTCGGGTATGTGTTCTTAATGAAACACAAATCTAAAGCTTTTGAGAAATTCAAAGAGTTCAGAAGTGAAGTAGAGAAACAGCTTGGCAAAAGTATTAAGATACTTCGATCCGATCGGGGTGGTGAATACTTGAGTCAAGAGTTTCAAGATTATCTTAGGGACAATGGGATATTGTCTCAATGGACTCCGCCATATACACCACAGCATAATGGTGTATCTGAGAGGCGTAACCGAACCTTGATGGACATGGTTAGATCTATGATGAATCATGCAACTCTTCCAAAATCCTTTTGGGGCTATGCGCTTAAGACAGCTGTTTACTTACTAAACAGAGTCCCGACCAAGGTAGTCTCTACTACTCCATATGAGACGTGGAATAGTAAGAAACCTCATTTAACTCACCTTAAAATATGGGGTTGTCCTGCTTATGTAAAGCGGACTGTATCAGACAAATTGGATGCTAAGTCTGATAAATGTCTATTTATTGGATACCCTAAGGAAACGAAGGGTTACCAATTCTATCATCCCTTGGAACAAAAGGTGTTTGTTTCAAGGCATGTTGTATTTCTGGAAAAAGAATTTCTTTTACAAGAAAACAGTGGGAGTAGCATTGAACTTGAAGAAGTTCAAGAAACTCCAATAGACATTACAGAGACACCTAGTCTAGACCCACAACCAATAACTCATAATGATGAGCTATCAGTTGAACCTAAAACAACACCACTTCTTCGTAGGTCTGATAGGACACGCAATATTCCAGAGAGATACGGATTTCTCATAAGTGAATCGAACGACGTGTTACTCGTTAACAATGACGAACCTATCAGTTATGAAGATGTTCTGATAAATTCAGAAAGGGATAAATGACTTGAAGCCATGAAGTCGGAAATGGATTCCATGTACGAAAATCAAGTATGGGACTTGGTTAACCCGCCTGAAGGGATTAAGCCTATAGGGTGCAAGTGGGGTTTCAAGAAGAAAACCGACATGGAAGGTAATGTTGTTACCTTTAAGGCTAGATTAGTGGCAAAAGGATATCGTCAGAAACAAGGAATTGATTATGACGAAACCTATTCGCCAGTAGCTATGCTCAAATCCATTCGGATGCTCCTGGCCATAGCAGCTCATTATGATTATGAGATATGGCAAATGGATATGAAAACAGCTTTCCTTAATGGAAACCTTCTTGAGGATGTATACATGATACAACCTGAAGGTTTCACATCGGTTAATAAACCAAAGTATGCAAGCTTCGACGATCCACATTTGGACTAAAGCAAGCATCCAGGAGTTGGAACATCCGTTTTGATGAGACAATCAAAGAGTTTGATTTCTCACAAAATCCTGATGAATCTTGAGTATACAAGAAGGTTAGTGGGAGTGCAGTCGTATTCCTAGTGTTATATGTCGATGACATTTTACTTATAGGAAACGATATATCAGTCTTACAGTCAGTTAAAATTTGGTTGTCCAAAACTTTCTCCATGAAAGATCTGGGAGAAGCAACCTATATCCTTGGGATTAGAATCTATAGAGATAGATCAAAACGGTTGCTTGGTCTTTCGCAGTCTACATATATAGACCGAGTGCTAGAAAGGTTTAGCATGTCGGAATCCAAGAAAGGTTACCTTCCCATCAGGCATGGGATCAACCTTTCAAAGTCTATGTGTCCGCGCACAGAAGACGAGAGGATTTGCATGAATAAGATTCCTTATGCATCCGCGATAGGATCTATCATGTATGCTATGTTATGTACTAGGCCCGATGTATCATATGCTCTGAGCGTCAGAAGCAGATACCAGTCTGATCCAGGAATGGATCATTGGGTGACTGTCAAGACAATCCTCAAGTACTTAAGAAGAACTAAGGATGTGTTCCTAATATATGGAGAAGGTGATATGATAATACGTGGATATACAGATGCCAGTTTCCAGACAGATAAAGATAACTCCAAATCTCAGTCCGGATACGTATTTATTTTGAATGGAGGCGCAGTAAGCTGGAAAAGTTCCAAGCAAGACACCGTAGCGAATTTTACCACGGAAGCGGAATATATTGCAGCTTCGGAAGCAGCAAAGGAAGCAGTCTGGATCAAGAAGTTTGTCTTAGAACTTGGTGTGGTTCCAACCATTGATGAAGCAATACCGGTTTACTGCGACAACAATGGAGCTATTGCACAAGCAAAGGAACCAAGGTCTCATCAGCGATCCAAACATGTGTTTCGCCGCTATCATCTAATCAAAGAGATTATAAGTAGGAATGATATACAAATTGAGAAAATTCCCACTGAAAGGAATTTATCGGATCCTTTAACTAAGGCCTTGCCTCAAAGTAAGTTTGAGGGTCATGTTAGAGCCTGTGGTATTGGGTACCGTAGCGATTGACATTAGGCCAAGTGGGAGGTTGTTAGTGACATGAGAGAAGTGTCCTAAGGCAATCGTCTTATGATTGTAATCATTTATTTTTAATAAATGAATATTCACTATTTGAGTATACATGATTATTTGATTAAGATCTTAAGCTCATTTACTGAATGTCCGCAATACAATTCACAGCATGAGAGAATTTGTGATGAATTCACAACTAGTGATTATCGCTACATGTGCAATTGTTAAGTATTGAAATTGTCCCTAGTCGATGAATTGATAAATACGGACACTATCAATTCTGTTGAGACTAGCATGGGTTATTCTCTAATCAGCTGATTCTCACTGGCTGGTGACATTGAGATGTCCGGAGATAAACATGAATGGTAGTTAAGGGAACTAGTTCATTGGAGTGACTGGCTGTAAAACTTCATATGGTAGGCTACATATAGATATGTCAGTGAAGTTCTTACTGCAGTTTAAGTGCGATGTTCCTTTGACTTGCGGTGTTCAAGTCATCTTGGTCATGGAGACTTATACTTTGACATCTTAAGCAAGCATCTCCAAGGAGGTGTGGACCCAGGATGATTGGGTATAAGCGAAGTGCCCGAAGATGTTTGAACAGCCTACAAAGGATTCACCACTCCTTGCGAGGAGATGTATACCGAGGCCTATCGTCGGATTGTTACTCGAAGCCTCTGGCCAGAGCATGACATGTTCAGAGTATGAATCTCTTAAATACATGAGAGTAATTAGAATCCATAGGACGAGGAAACGTTACTTGGGCTAGGTGTGACGTAGTCAGCCTAGTGGGGACTGACACACATAGACCATGTCCTGAACCAAGTGGCTATAAGATGGTGAAGGGAATGGGGCACGATTCATTATAGCTGCTGAAGGGTTTCAGAATCATTTCTGAGGTCAACCGTTGATCTTCAATTAATTGGGGATCATGATGTACTACTAGGTGCCACTCATATCGTTCTATAATTAATTAGTTAATTATGGATGGCCAACATAAATTGAAAGCCTATTTGGTCACACGCATAATGAGTAATTCGAAGGATTTAAAACGAGTTGAGAATTGATTCTCCAATCGAGATAGACTATTTGGGTAAGTCCAAACAATATCAAACTGAATTTATTTCAGACGCATCGGAAGCATAAATGGCTAAGTCTTTTAAGACTAATGGGTGAATTAAATAAGTTTAATTCATTAAGGGATTTGATCCAATTGGGTTAGATGGGCCGGCCAAGAGGGGGCCTCCTCTCTTCTTGTCATGGCGGCCACCACCATAAGAGGATAAGGCTATTTTGGTTTTTTTATAAAATAGACCAAGGTTGGTTTATTTTATAAAAGGTTATATAAATTTTATATATATAAATTTTTATAATGAACCAATGGTTGGTTTGTTTATAAATTTTATATAATGAACCAATGGTTGGTTTGTTTTATAAATTTTATATAATCATGCCAAAAGAAAGAGAGCCTTGATTATGGATTGATTGAGAAATTATTCCATAATCAAGAAGAAGAAGCTTGATCATGAGAGCCTTGATTATGGATTGATTGAGAAATTATTCCATAATCAGGAGAGGTTGCTGGGATTAAGAAACCTCTCCCTATATAAGGACCCAAGGGGGCCATGGAAGGGATCCATCCAAGAATTGTTGGGCTCTCTCCTCTTCTTCTCTCCTTCTCTCTTGGCCGGCCATAGGCCTTCCTTCTTTCTTCTTGCCGTGAGCACAAGGAGAAGCATCAAGGCGACGAAGTTCTTCCTTGCGACGATCTTCCTCTTCGGCCAACCTTGGTGGTGAGTCTTTCGATTTGATTACTCTCTCGGTTTTCGTCGTGTTCACGGAGAATCTAGTAGTTCT
>JAGFNQ010007507.1:69292-83947 GCA_024364735.1 Boesenbergia rotunda
AAAAACCGTACCGTACTCGTGCCAAAAAGTCCCCTTTTATAAGAGAATAGGACAACTTCGCAAGCTGTACAGACCCGCACCAGTCGACTGCCCCAGGGGCAGTCGATTGGTCGAAGGCTGAAAACCTTCTGTGAGTTTTGGCAGTCGACTGCCATCTGTCCAGTCGATTGCCCAGCCTCTCAACTCACTTACATTCACTCCGAACACTCTCCTTCATGTGTGCCTTCAGGTATGCTCCCTTGGCTTGCCCCTTGAAGTCTGCTTCCTCTGGCTATCGTCCCTCGGATGTGCACACAAGCCTTCCCTTGGCTTGCTGATAAGCACCATTTTATTGATTATTTTAATTGCTAAAATACATGTTTGACCTATGTTTTTATTGCTTAATTGTGATTTTACCCTAGGTTTTAGGATTTCCTTTTATTTTGGACTTAATTACAAATTTACATATTTTTGGATTATTTGGCCACTAATTTTCTGATATATTTTTGTAGGCATGAAAGAATCCTGGACCTAGGGCATACTGGGTCAAACTTGAGTCGGAAGTGACCCGGATCGAACTATCAAGCTTACGATTAATCTGGGCCGTCCGATTTATGAGCGGCTAGATCTGAGCCATCCGGGATGATCTGAAGCAATCCGAGCTAGGGTTAGGGTTGATCAAGCTCACTAATCAAGATCTGAAGGTTTCATCCCAATCAGAGCTCAATCAACCGTTGGATCAAGCTTGGAGGGCTCTAGAGAGTCCATTCACAGATAGAGTTGATCTGGACCATCCGTTGCATATCTGGAGGATCCGAGCTACCACGAGGCAGATCCTGACCCCAGATCATCATCATAAAAGTTTGGCTCAAATCAGACCAAGATCTACCGTTGGATCTCCTCCAATCAATCACAGCCGTCCAATTGTTACTACTTAATCAAATTTCCTGCGCAGCCAAGCCTTGTCGCGTTTCCTCGCCGTCTTCTTCGTTCTTCGTTTTCTCTTCACTGTTTAGCTAGATTTCTTCCATTCAAGGGGCGTGACCCCTTAATTCTTCATCGGGATCAAGGTTTGGATCGCTGGAGGATACTTTGTTGGAGATTTCAGATCAAATTCGCGCCGGACAGAGCTTGTTTGAGGGTTTCGACAGCTTTGTGGTCCTGGAGCTTAAATCTCAGCCACAACCAATTTCCGATGACCTGGGCCACTTGTAGGGGTTCTCAGGTGAGCTCAGGTTTTCCCCAAATCACCATCGCAACTCAACAACTGAGGTCGAAGCTTTCGGATTGGAAATTTCCCCAACTGTGCAGTTTGAGCAGAATTAACCAAGCAGAGCTGTTTTTCCAGCGAATTGCTGAGCTTAGGGGTTCGAGGCCAGCCTTTGCGTGACGAACAAAGAAACCTTGAGTTAGGGAAAATTGAGGAGTAGTTTAGTTAGCTAGATTCATTGCGTTTAGCTGTAAATTTATTTCTGCAGTTAAATTTCTGTCTCTGCTTTCGGTTCAATTACTGTAATTCCTCTTCCGAATTTCTTTTGTTTCAACTAGTTTCATTTCTGCAAGTAAACTAGCTAGGGATATTGTTAAGTGATCCATAGAACTTAATTTTAGTTTAATTTCTGTTTTGTTGCTTGTGAATCAGATTTGTACTTGCGTGCCAATTCTGATTTTTGCGTATCAGTTTGGTTGCTGCGTTCAGTTGTTTTCTTTGTCTGCCATTTCTGATTTTTGTGTTAAGCTAGCTTAGTTTTAATCCCTTGAATTCATCTTGCAGTTTTGTTTCATTTCCATAGCTATCGAGTATGATTTCTGCACTTAATTCACTGCACTCGAATTAGTTTTCTGCCTTTCCATTTCTGAAATTTTGTTTTAGTTTACATCTGTTGTCTTTCCATTCAAATTGTGACATTTGAAACTCTGCATTTAATTTTTCTTGACCTGTGTATCAACTCGGCATTCGTTTCCATCAAGCTTGCATTTCATTTCTAAAATTGGCTCAATTTCTGTACACCATCGATTCTGAATTCATGTATCCATTGGTTCAGTTTCGATTTCTGCAGTTGGGTTCAGGCTTGCGTATCCCTAATTTCTGAAAGTTAATTTATTTTATGCTATTCTCAGTTATAGTGCCGAAGTTTGTATAAGTGAAGCTGCGGAAATGGACTTCCATTGCATTCAAATCAGTGCTTGTTTGTCATTGCATCCAAGTGTAGTCTAAACTAAATTTCTGCATATAAGTGGATCATTTTCTGCATTCAATTACTCCACATTAGTTGAAGATTTGCTTTCTTCGTCAAATATCAACTTAAACTGCAGTTTGATATTTCTGAAACCTTGCATCATCTTTCTCCTTGTGTGCCATTTCAGTTCTGCACTTGCTGTCTTCAACTTCTGAAATTCTGCCGCAAGGTTCTACATGAGCTGTCTTGGAATTTCTCATTCCAATCAGTGTTTTCTCTTCATTGGCAGCTTGGTCTCCCAAGCTGAATTAATCAGCCACGAATTCTTGCATTCAAATTCAATCTTTGGCGCATAAATTGTTCTCATCTTGGTATCAAGTTGTAAATTTGCTCTCACTTTGTATCAAGTGCAATCTTGGCACGTTTTGTATTAGTGCGGCTTTAGATTGCTTGCAATTGTCCATGTCTTGCATTTGATTTTGTTGGTTCATTGCTTGGCATTTGTTTTGCTTTTGAAATCAGAAATCAGTTTCCAAAAATTGCATGAAGGGCTTAGATGAGTAAGTGATCCTTTTGGTTGAGCTAATAACTTGCCATCACATTATTTGGTTTACTAGTTTGGTTTCCTCCATTTTAATTGCCATTTCGTTCTGAATTGCAACCCAAAACCCAATTTTTATTTGAAACCCGAAAACACTAACGACACATAAATACAAGCGCGAATCAAACAACGTCAACTAGCCCCGAGAAAAATACGACCTGTGGCCCCTATATTACATTTTTCATATTTTGATTGTAAAAAGGGTTTCCAGTTATCCAGTTATTCATTCTTATCTAAATTTGAGGCCCACATTCGTGACAGCATATTTGGGCCTGTCACTTGCCTCCATGCCACCCTTCACGTGTGCCCTTGAAGTCCACTTCTCGGCTTGCCCTTGGAGCTCTCCTCCCTCGGCTCTCGTCCCTCGGACATGTTCTCTATGTGTGATTCACCAAGTCCTGCAAACTCAATCACACATATCAAATACAACACAATATCCTAACCTTAAACATATTGGCACACACACATCAAAATCATGATCTTCCCGATCATTCTTGGGCTGATTGCCTCAACAATCTCTCCCTTTTTGATGTGTGGCAATATGTTTAAGTTAGAGAATAAATAATAATCAGTCAACAACAGTAAATAACAATAGCAATTAAAAAACAAGACATAGTAAAACCTTAGAGGAAACTCCCCCTTAACCCATGTCTTCTCCCATTTTTCAATTCTTATCATAAACCAAAAGTTAAGTTGCAAACCTAACATAACAACAAGCAGCAGCAATTGAAAATACAAGGCATAGTAAAACCAAAGGAGCCTCCCCCTTAACCCATGTCTTCTTCCCATTTTCAATTTTCATCATGGTCTACGATTAAATCAACATTTTTAGCTAAACATCTGCTAAAAATCAAACTTAAACCACCCATTCTCCCATTTAACACCATCAAAATGATTGCCTACAACAATACTAACCCATGACATCAAACGAGATAATTTTGGATTTCTGAAAAAATCATACAGCTGAGAACAACCATGCCAGTCGACTGCCCATGGGGGCAGGCGACTAATAATCTGTCAGTTTGATTTCTCAGCTTCTAAGACGAATTTCAGAAACCTCCAATTAATTACAAAAAATTCCAAACATTGTAAAAATTTGCAGGCATGTTTGATATAATATACTCTATCAAGGAAAAATATCGGTTCATGTAAAATTTCAAACATGCTTGACTTTTGACTAAAGTTCAAAATTCTTGAAAACCACTAAGTTTGTATCAATCTTTCAACCTAATTTTGCATTCATATATCTTTTAAGCTTATGACAAAACATATAGAGCATAAAATGATTTTAAAATTTTTAAAATGTCCAACCATGATCTTTGGGCAAGATGTCCATTAATTAAACACTTACTTTCCCCATGGTTGGTCTATTTACAATAATTTTGATACATTTGATGATTCAACACTATGCCACAAGCATAAGTGAACCAATTGTATCATCCTAATGGATCAAGCACTACCTTCCTATTGTGTTACTCCAAGGTTCATCCTATACCTCTACAAAACACATACCATGGCCTTTTCTTAAGGATGTAAACTCCGATTCGGGAAGAAGCTTGGTGAAAATGTCGGCAAAGTTTGACTTGGACTCAACATAGTGTAATTCTATGTCTCCCCTTGCCACATGGTCTCTAATGAAGTGATGCTTCACTTCAATATGTTTTGTTCTAGAGTGGTGAACCGGATTTTTAGTCAAATTGATTGTACTTACATTATCACACAAGACTTTGACCTTGGAATAATGTAACTCATAATCCTCTAAAGTGTGCATGATCCAAAGTAGTTGGGACACACAACCACCCATTGACACATATTCGGCTTCTGTTATTGATAGGGCAACGCATGGTTGTTTTCTACTACTCTAACTAACTAAAGAAGACCCAAGGAATTGATATCCTCTACTAGTACTCTTCCTATCTAGTTTGCACCCCGCATAGTCCAAATTGGTATATCCAATAAGGTCAACATTTGGGGTTCTACGATACCAAAGCCCGACATTGAGAATACCTTTAACATACCATAGGATCCTTTTTACTACCACCAAATGAGACTCTTTGGCACATGATTGGTACCTTGCACACATACCTACCGCAAATAGTATATCGGGTCTACTAGCGGTTAGGTACAATAGACTACCAATCATGCTCCTATATTGTTTTGAGTCTACCATTTTCCCTTCAACATCACTATCCATTTTCACATTTGTTCCTATAGGGTAGATGCTACCTTAGCATTTTCTAAATCAAATTTCTTTAGCATTTCTCTAGCATACTTAGTTTGAAATACATGTGTCCCTTCATTAGTTTGCTTAACTTGAAGACCTAAAAAGAAAGTTAACTCTCCTACAAGACTCATCCCAAAATCATCTTCCATACACTTGATGAACTCTTGTAGGAAGTCATTATTTGTGGACCCGAAGATGATATCATCTACATAAACTTGGGCAACAAATATGTCCTTATCCTTAGATTTTAGGACCAAAATTGGGTCAATTGTTCCTCTCCTAAAACCCTTAGACACTAGAAATGAAGAAAGCCTTTCATACCAAGCCCGGGGAGCTTGTTTCAATCCATACAAGACTTTTCTCAATTTGTAAACATGTTTAGGATAGTTTGGGTCTTCAAACCCGGTGGGTTGTTCTATATAGACCTCTTCCTTAATGACCCCATTAAGGAATGCCGACTTCACATCCATTTGGTGAAGCGTGAATCTCATGTGAGCGGTATAGGCTAGTAGAATTCTAATGGACTCTAATCTTGCTACGGGGGCATAGGTCTCATCATAGTCTAGTCCTTCAACTTGGTTAAACCCCCTAGCTACCAATCTAGCATTGTTCCTAGTAATCTTACCTTGATCAACTAGCTTGTTCCTAAAGACCCATCTAGTAGTGACAATGATGCAGTAATTGGGTCTAGGAACCAACTCCCAAACTTCACTTCTTTCAAATTGATTTAGCTCTTCTTGCATGGCTAAGACCCAATCCACATCACCTAATGCCTCATCAATAGATTTAGGTTCTAATTGAGAGATCAAGGTAATTTGACTACTTTGGTTTCTTAAATAGGACCTAGTCCTTACCCCTTGAGTGACATCACCCACTATTTGGTCAATGGGGTGATCTTGGTGTTGTCGGCCTTAAGGGCCTAGAGGTTGTGGGTTCATTGACTACTTGATGTTCATCCTCTAGTGTACTTCTCCCTCCCCCTTGATCATTGCCCTCCAAATGTAGGTTTTGCATTCTTTGGGCAAGGGGTTGACTTTCCTCTATGTCCTTATCAATTGAGGCTTTCTAGGGTAAGTATTTGTAGATTCATCAAAGTCAACATTTGAAGATTCCTCAATTACCTTAGTCCTTTTATTGTAAACCCTATAACCCCTACTAGTAGATGAGTAACCAACTAAAATTCCCTCATCAGCTTTAGATTCAAACTTCCTTAGGTCATCCTTGGTATTTAGAATGTAAACCTTACATCCAAAGACCCTAAAATAATGAACTTGTGGAATTATCCCATTCCACAACTCAAATGGGGTTTTACCTATGAACCTAGGTACTATCACCCGGTTTTGAATGTAACAAGCGGTATTTACCGCTTCGGCCCAAAAATAACTAGGAAGGGAATATGCATTAAGCATAGTTCTAGCAGCTTCTTGTAGGGTTCTATTTCGCCTCTCAACTACCCCATTTTGTTGAGGAGTCCTTAGGAATGAAAATTCATGCTTATACCCATTTTCTACACAAAATTGTGAGAAGTTTGAGTTTTGGAACTCCCCACCATGGTCACTCCTAATGCGGTTGATTTTGAGATGTTTCTCATTTTCATCCCTCTTACTAAAGCCTATAAAGATTTCTAGGGTCTCATCCTTATGTTTCATGAAAAATACCCAAGTAAATCTAGAAAAGTCATCTACTATTACCAAACAATATTTACTCCCTACTAGTGCGGGAGTACTATGGCAATCAAAAAGATCAATGTGTAATAGCTCTAAAGGTAAAGTAGTACTAGTTAGGGTTTTACCTTTATATGATGATTTTGATTGCTTACCCTCTTGGCATGCATCACACATCTTTGCCTTCTCATACTTGATCATAGGGAGCCCCTTCACCAACTCCTCCTTTGCCACTCTTGCAATGCTCCTCATGTTGATGTGCCCAAGTCTTCGGTGCCACAACCACTCTTCTTCTTCTTTAGACATGAGATACTTAGGCAAATTGTTGGAAGCATAAGCAAAATTAAGATAGTAAAGGTTAGCCTCTCTATACCCTTCTAACATGACATTTTCGGACCCATTATTTTTAATTAGACATTTCCTAGCATGAAATTCAACCCTATAGCCTGCATTGCACAATTGACTTACACTAAGTAAATTAAATTTTATATCTTTAATCAAAAGTACTTTGTGAATAGAGATTGTAGGAGATACCTCAATGGTGCCCCTACCAATTATTTTGAGTTTCCCACTATTTCCAAAGGAAAGCGTCCCTTCTCTTAGGTAGCTAATAGTGGTGAATTTGCTCACAACTCTGGTCATATGTCTTGAGCACCCACTATCTACTATCCATATATTTGAGGCATCCGTCACTTTTACCTATACAACATGGAAAATATAATCTTTTGGTACCTAAAATTTAGTTCCACAAGCATCATTTAAAAACCTCTTTGGTACCCAAGCCTTTTTGACATTTCCCTTAACACTTAGTCTCCTAGAGGCCCCAATTCTACCCATAAGTGAGACAAAGGCTACCTCCTTGGTCTTTGGCCTATATCCTAACCCGACCTTGTTGTAAACGATTCTTTGGCTATTTATTATCATGTCAAGGTTACTAGAGCCAACTTGAAACTTTTTAAGTGCCTTGGTTAGGTCTTCTACCTTTTTCCTTAGCTCCTTATTTTCATTTTCAAAACATGTATCATTTGACATAGTAGAGAAAGCATGCAAATCTTCCTTAAGTTTTGTAGACTCTACTTTAAGATGGCAATTTCATCCTTTAAACCCTTAATTTTTCTCCTAGCTATAGTAAAATCCATGTTTATGCTAGAAATAATCTCTACAAGAGTAGAAGGGGGTAGACTATATACCTCACTTACCGACGCCACGGATTCGAATGATGATGATGAAGAACCACTTTCTTCTTCACTACTTGAGCTTCTCTCGTCATCGGATGACTCTGAATGATCCACTCCCATAAGCGCAAAGTGAGACACATACTCCTCTTCCTCCTCTGAGGATGATGGATCATCCCAAGTAGCCTTGAGATTGGTGGCACTCTTCTCTTTGCCTTTTGACCTCTTCTTGTCACCTCTCTTATTTTCTTCCTTCTTTTTTTCTCTTCTCTTTAGTTGGGGACACTCATTCTTCATGTGTCCCTCTTGATGACAGTTGTAGTTGATGATGTCTTTTGCTTTGCTCTTACTCCTTGATCCTTTTCTAGCATAATACTTGTTAGAAAAAATTTTAAAAGCCCTACGCATTTTTCTTACCATGAAGGCCTCTTGGTCGCTATCAATTGACGAGCTAGACTCCTCCGAGTCGGATGATGATGGATACACAACCTTCTTCTTCTCCTTCCTCTTTTTCTTCTCCTTTTCTACAATGAAAGCTACACATTTCTCTTTGGAAGAAACATTAGCTTTCTCATGTAATTCAAATTCGCAAAATAAATCATCTAACTTAACTATAGATAAGTCCCTTGATACTTTGTAGGCATCAACCATTGATGCCCACAATGTTGTTCTCGGGAAGGATTGCAAGACTTACCTCACGACATCCTAGTTTTCCACTTTCTCCCCAATCACATGTAATTTGTTGATAATCTCTTTTACCCTTCCATGTAACTGACTCACGGTCTCGTTGGCCTTCATGGAGAGAGATTGTAGTTGGGCAACTAGTAGATCCTTCTTTGCCCTTCTTGATTCGTTGGACCCTTCATTGAGTTCGACGAGTTTCTCCCATAATTCCTTGGCACTCTTGAACGACCCCACCTTGTTGAGTTGTTCCTTTGAAAGTCCGCACTGAAGCGTGGTGGTGGCCTTTGCGTTGGCTTGCGCCTTCTTCATTACTTCCTTTGGCCAAGATCTCATTGGTAGTGGCTCTCCTCTTTCGTCGATGGGTGCATCGAATCCATCTACAACACTTATCCAAGTTTCAATATCATTCATTAAGTAATATTGCATTCTACCTTTCCAGTATGCGTAGTCATTCCCGTCGAAGAACGGAGGTCTTGCAGTGCTGTAACCCTCTTGAAATGTCATTTTCTTGTACTCCGGTCGACGGTGAGTTCTCCCGAAGCGAACCCGCTCTGATACCAATTGTTAAATCGCGTGCGTTGCTAGAGGGGGGGGTGAATAATACTTTTTCATCGAATTCTCTACAAAGAGGTTAGCATAATACAAACAAAATATGTGAAAGACAAGAGAACAATGCTAACTCCGAGTATTTTTACTTGGTATCCACCCGGAAGGGTGAATAATCCAAGGATCCACGCGGTTGCACGCTCTCCACTATGAAACCCTCCTTCAAGGTGGAGAAACCATTACACAAATTGTCTTCTTCCTCTTTACAAGATGCGATGAAGAGCGAGAGGAAGATCTGATCAATCGGGGCACTAGCAGTACTTCAGTACAATAAAAAACTGTACCGTACTCGTGCCAAAAAGTCCCCCTTTTATAAGAGAATAGGACAACTTTTCAAGCTGTCCAGACCCATACCAGTCGACTGCCCCTGGGGCAGTCGACTGGTCGATGGCTGAAATCCTTTTGTGAGTTTTGGCAGTCAACTGCCCTCTGACCAGTTGACTGCCCATCCTGTCAACTCACTTACATTCACTCCGAACACTCTCCTTCACGTGTGCCTTCAGGTATGCTCCCTTGGCTTGCCCCTTGAAGTCTTCTTCCTCTGGCTATCGTCCCTCGGATGTGGACACAAGTCTTCCCTTGGCTTGCCTCCATGCCACCCTTCACGTGCGCCCTTGAAGTCCACTTCCCGGCTTGCCCTTGGAGCTCTCCTCCCTCGGCTCTCGTCCCTCAGATATGTTCTTCATGTGTGATTCTCCAAGTCCTGCAAACTCAATCACACATATCAAATACAACACAACACCCTAACCTTAAACATATGGCACACACACATCAAAACCATAATCTTCCCGATCATTCTTTGGCCGATTGCCTCAACACCTAGTTTCCATCTAGGTCTTTCACTGCTTTGCCCCACTAGGACTTCCATTGCTTAGTTTCCAACTAGGACTTCACTCCCTAATCCTGCCATGACCTCTGTTGCTTAGTTCCCAACTAAGTCTTTAATCACCTACCTCAGCTAGGACTTACTAGTCAAGTATTTGGTCCTCCCTGGACCTACTTGAATTCTCTTTCACACATTGTTAAATATCAAAATTCGAGCTGGACCAATCTGAGCTTAGTCAAACTAGTCAACCTTGATCCGAGAATGATTACACCAACAATCCTCTATTTTTTTATGTTTGACAATATGATAAGTTTTTTGGGAGCCTGATGCAATGTATGTTAAAACATGTTTCATAAATATGCATAACAAAAAAAACATAATAATTTCCTAATTAATACATCACACGAACCACACACATACAAGGATATAAACATGTAGACATGATCATAAAAATAAAATTTTTCTAAAATAACATTTATTCTAGATATACATGATGAATGGTGTGGAGAGGAAAGGACATCAACCGAGCGACGCTATCAAGCCTCGCCTCTATCCGTATACATGCTGAGCCTTCGTCGAGACAGCTTCACAAAGCCCGAGTCATTCATCTCCAATCAGTACTAGTCAAGCGTGGAGATGAAGTGATTTGAGAGAACTTCCACTTGACTTGGTGTTTGGCGGCTCGAAGCAACCCGACGACATCAAGGGAGATTCGACGCCTCTTGTGGTTGTTAGGACCAAAAGGAATTTTGATATCTCTACAGTAATATAAAATTGTCTACTTTAGGCCTAAGCCCTCGTGATTTCATTTTTGAGCTTTACCTAAAAGACCTCAAACCAATGGAGATATTTTTTCCCTTATAAACTCATAATCTTTCCCATGTGTTTTCAGTGTGAAACTTTATTTGCAACCTTACAACCTTAACAATCCCTCCCTTAAATGAAGGATCATAAGACCCCTCAAGAGAAAATCCTATCCGTTTGACATCTGATCCTCAACCCACCAGGTCTTCTTATCCCTCTCTCTAACCGACCTACTAGGTTTTCTTGCCCTTCGATCCACCAGACCTACTAGGACTTCCTTACCCCTCCATCCTACTGACATACTAGGTCTTCATGCCCCTCGATCTACTCAACCTACGAGGCTTACTGCATGGAGTCTAGTCTTCTTGATTCGGACATGAGAGCTCACACTTCCTTTGTTCTAGGTCAATATTCTACTACATATCTCAGTTAGACCATAGCTTTTGTCCATAGTCAGTAGTTAGACCTTCTGGTCTGATACCAATTGTTAGGACCAAAAGAAATTTAGATATCTTCACAATGGTATGATATGATCTACTTTGAGCCTAAATCCCCATGGTTTTATTTTTGGGTTTTATCCAAAATGCCTCATACCAATGAAGATATCTTTCCCTAATAAACCCATGATATTTTCTATGTATTTTCAATATGTGACTTTGTTTGCAACCTTACAACCCCAACAGTGGTTGCCAACGGCAACCTTTACTCTAGCGGATAGTAACTAGTTGCGGGGTAGGCAGTCGGCGGGAGGTGGCCGGAGCCCTGAGTGTAAGTACCCCGGGTTGATTTTGATGTGGTCAACCGAGTCAAGTTAGGTCCTGTTATGTTTGATCATTGAATCTAAGTCTGCAGGAGCTTAGAAGCACAAGAAGTCGAGCAGAAAATACAACGAGCAAGAAAGATGGCACAGGAAGGGAGCCGATGGGCTCGGTGCATCTAACGGACGAGGAGCTACGAAAGTGTACATCGGTGGACGAGAAGTCTGGGAGAATGTTTGTTCGAGGAGAAGGCCGGAGTTAGGTTCGGGTGAGCTAAACTCTAGACGGTCAAAAATCACCGAAGTGATCAGAGACCGAGGAAGGTCAACTCCGCAGTTGACCTTGAAGATTTCAAGGTTCAAGATGCCTCAGATGTCTTCGAGGGGCTTCGGATGTATAGAATCACTTGTGTAGAAAAGGTGAACTAAGGCACCTCCGTTGTGAACTAAGATGGCTCAGGTCGGAACTAAGGCGCCTTAGATGCAAAATTACCGTTAGTGAACATTTGCACAACGGACAAAACTCTATCCATTGAGGGCACCACCCTGAGTGTTACGTGAGCTAATAGTCACTTCGACAGTTGGGCTATAAATAACCCCCTAGAGCTAGAAAGTTAGGACAATAACTGTATTCATTTTTCCTACTCTATTTCTAAGCTTTTTAATGTCTGTAAGAGACTTCACCGCCTTCCACAAAGGAGTTTTTGATAGTGAGCTCAACCGCCTTGGATTAGAAACCTTCTTGGTTGCAACCAAGTAAAAATTCTGCTAGTTTCTTAATTATTTTATGTTGTTATTTTTAAGTATTTAACTAATTTATTATCCTTACTAAGTTCCAAAAATAAGAGAAGATTCTAACTTGTTTGCAGGGCTATTCACCACCTCCTCCCTTCAACCGACCTACCAGGACCTGCAAGTGGTATCAGAGTCCAACCGCTTCAGGAGGACTAACCACCACTAAAAACAAGAAGACGATGACCGGATCGAGTATCTATCCACCAAAGTCAAGGGGCAGTTCGTGATGTGGAACACCTCATGGATATATTTTAAAATTGATTTTGAATTATTATTAATAATTGTTGGTGCAATCTTGTTTAGGTCAGGGTTGACCTAGTTTGACTAAGCTCGGGTGAGCTTAGGTCTAGTAAGCTTGGAAAGCTTAAGGTTAGATGTTTCGATGTTTGATAATGATGTTTGAATGTCATATGATGTTTGAATGTCGTATAATGTCAAGTGGGTCAAGGTTGACTGGAGGCTTGACGGGAAAGACCTAGTGAGACTAGGCACACCTAGTGGAACTTGGTGAAGTCCAGGTGGATCGGGGAGATCGTACGCTGGCAATGGAAAAGACCTAGTGGAACTAGGCATACCTAGTGGGACTAGGTGAAGTCTAGGTGGATCTGGGAGATCGTATGCTGGCATGGGAAAAGACCTAGTGGGACTAGGCAGACCTAGTGGGACTAGGTGAAGTCCAGATGGATCGGGGAGATCGCATGCTGGCAAGGTTGAAGTCTAGCAAGAGACTAGACCTAACTCGAGGGTTAGGCAAATCTGGTTGGGAACCAGGTTAAGTTCGAGCTGGGAGCTAGGCAGTAGAAATCCAAGTTGGTCAACGGGGTTGACCGTAAACTTGGTAGGGGATCATAGACTTGTGAAAACAAGTTAGGTTGGACTCAATCGATTGGGTAATCGATTGGAGAATCGATTAGGGTTGTTTGCGCGAGAGAACAGAAGTGCCCTGAATCGATTGGGTAATCGATTCAGGGCTCTGGTAATCGATTGGCTAATCGATTAAGGTGTCTCTTGATTGATTGGGGTAATTGATCATAGAGGTTTGCGCGAGAGAGCAGAGAGGCTCTGAATCGATTGGGTAATCGATTCAAGGCACTGGTAATCGATTGGTCAATCAATTACGATTCGAATACTAGCCGTTGAACGGCTAAATCCTACGTGGTAATCGATTGGGAAATCGATTCAGAAACCCTAGGCGTCGGGTATAAGGTCTTTCGCGCAGGTTTTGGCCGTAGTTTTTCTTCCTTCTTCCACGCCATCTCAAGAGACGCTTTGGGGCTTAGTGTTGCTGCACTTCCAAAGGTCTAGAGGCGATCACAAGCTTGAAGATAGCATGGAAAGCAAAGTGTGAGCTTATTCATTGTAAATCTTGTAAGATTTCATTTGTATTTGCTTTGTATCTTGTTGTATCTTCTTGTAAGCTTGTAAGAGGTTTCTCCACCTCAAGAAGGATACTTTCATAGTGCATGAGAGTGTGAGGAGAGTGGATCCTTGGATTAGTCACCCGGCCGGGGTGGATACCAAGTAAAATCCAAGTGTTAGCGTTTGCTTGAAGTCTTCGGTTGCGACAAATCATCTACAAGCGAATCAAAGCTAATCACCCCCCCCTCTAGCTCATCAATCGGTCCCAACAAGTGTTATCAGAGCAGGGTTGCTCTGCTTTGGACTCATCGCCAAGAGGGCAAGAGCTAGAGGAAGAAGAAGAAGTTGGATGAAACCCTAATTTCAAGAAGTCATCATCAAGAGGGTTTAACTTCAAAGATGGAGTTTGGCTATGACACAAGGGTACCTCCACCATTCGACAAAGAAAATTTCAATCATTGGAAGTCAAAGATTGAGAATTATTTCATGATGGAGATAGAGCAATGGTTTGCTCTAATGGAGGGCTTTGATGCTTCAACAAGCTCAAAAGGAAAACTCCTCAAGAAAAGCAAATGGAATGAGGAGCAAATCAAGAGATGCGAGGTCAACTACAAAGTGATCAAGCTATTGGTCAATCTTTTGCCAAGCACCATCTTGGACAAGATTGGAGAATTTCAAGACGCCAAAGAGCTATGGAGAAAATTGGCAAGGCTTCATGAAGATCCCTTCACTATACCAAATCAAGATAAATCCGAAGAGGAAGATTCATCAAGTGAAGAGGACTCGGAAGTTGAGAGATGCTCAACACCTGGCGAGGAAATTCAAGAAGAAGCATCTGCCAATGAAGAAAAGGAAGAAGTCTCCACCTCTAGGTTTGAGGGGGAGCAAAGGCCATTCACTCCGGAAAAGGAAGAAGCTTCTACCTCCGGATCAAGTGAAGAGTCATGCAACACCCCTACAAGCAAAAGGTATAGATATTTCAATTTGCAAAAATAAAAATC